>CAJHZI010000894.1:0-125000 GCA_905160935.1 Enchytraeus crypticus | reverse complement strand
AGCTCTACTCGAACTGAATGTTAATCCGCGATTTAATCAATTAATCAATTAAATTTAACGTCCGGTTCCTCGTCATAAGGTCTCTAGCAGACTCTGCGCCGTTAGACGCCAAAGCACCACACGATTATTTATTTAACGTAAGCTTAATCAAAGTAACTGCTTCACTTTTAAGGCTGCTTAACGTAGACAGACCACCAGCCAGGCAGGTTAGAGGTCACTCATCAAAGCTTTGTTTCATGGTTTGAGATTGACTGCAGTCAAAAAGTGATAAACACCACTAGATGTCGACTGAGTATTAAAAAACCAAAGAGAAGGCGAGATCAAGCTGTACAACTCCAAGATCCTAGGCAAGAGTGTCAGAATATTGACTAATTGCGGAAAGAGATGGGTTTTGGACTTGCCGAAGAAATTTTTAAAATTTTTACAAGGTCGAAGATCTTGTGGCATAGGATGCCATGCTGTTGGAGTAGAAGGCATTTTTATTTATTTAGTTATTTGTTTACAATAAAATAAATAAATAACTTTATTTATTTATTTATATATTTATATATTTATTCTTCCTTATGCTTTAAAGAAATGGATAATGTTAATTATTTCTTTAACAAAAATGAAGAGCAATTTATTTTTTATAAGTCTGCAAATTTATAGTGCTTGAGAAGTTCCGTGGAAAGCAATAAGCGCTTTTACTTTTTGATCCTCTCATTTGTTTTCAAAATTGTAACATTTTTAATGAATCCATTTTTTGTAGATTGTCAGTTCGACTTGGGTCTAGTGTTGACTTCCTATTTGTACTTTAACTAGGCCTAAGTCCAAACAACAGCCTGATAGTTTGCACAGCTGTAGAACAGTTTATAGAAACCAGTAACAAAATCGCGCGATATACATGTACATCAGTCTAGCGTCTCTAATGTTAACAGAGAGCCTACTCCCTTTCTCCTAGCATTCACAACTTTCTCTTTACAGACGTACGGCGCTAGTGTCAGAGTATTCCTAATTATTTGTTTAGTTTCTAGTTAAATATGCCGTTACTTTTTATTATGATATGAAAACAAATAAACAGCTTTTATTCCAATAATATAAATCAACATATTTGATCATTCAATTGCACAGCGACGAAAGTCCGCAAACAATCCAACCATCATACACAAGCGTAGAAATCATCCTAACCATATCTCGACAAGTTGTTAAGAATATAGGCCTAGTGCAGAGTCTATAGTTTATAAGCAATTTGTCTAGGACTACCATTGTTTGTAATGTATTTTTATAATTTTCATTTTCGCAGTGGTGTGTACATACTGGACTCAATTGACCTGTTCTGAGTCAGAGCCTCATAGGCCGGCTCATTTTCATTATTTTCTTCCGATCTGTCTCTTGCTATCGGCTTAGCGTCGCTGCTAACATGTAGCGAAGCATTACTGCTAGTTATCACGTTATTGCTCAAATTATCTCCGGCTACCTTAATCTTGAAAATTTTCGCAGCTGGAGCGATATTCACATAAGTAGGGTTTGAGAATTCATTATCCGTTGTCGTAGCTTCACTTGTTTTGGCATTCGTGTCATCTTCAGATGGAGAAATATCCATTTCAGTTGATTTTTTGAAACGATTTCTTGCAGATAGAATATTTAGTGGCCAACTTGCTGTTGACTTTTCATCCGATTTGTTTTCCAAGCTGCGCCTGAATTTAAAAGAAATATCGTTAAATTGAGATTAAACATCTTTAACGCAAATAATTTCTATCGATAATAGGCCCACAATTGTTTAAGCATGAGGTTTCATTAGCAGATTTGGTAGCCAAAATTACCGAAACTATTACACAAATTTAATTTGTATGTTATGGATACTTTTAGCATTGGATAGCTTCTTTTTGAAAGATACCTTTGACTATTTATAGCTTAATAATTGCCAATTAATATTAACAAACTTAGAAAGTCATTCACAAGATGAATTTAAATACTGTGATGTATCTAATCTTCAACCCCTGCCGAATTACTTTTTGAATGAATTACGCAGACTAAGAAATACAAACATTCAAAAGATAGGCTAAATGTATCTGGATTTTGTTGAAGAAAATAGATTTTATTCAACAAAGCTAAACTGCATTATTACACGAATTTGTAATAAAAATTAGAATGAATAAAAGTTAGTAGAGATCCATTTGTAATAAGAATTAGAATGAATAAACGTTAGTAGAGATCCATTTAAGCCCCTTAAATCTGGTCCCTAAAGGCTTAGAGGCCGATATATTTAATTTATATGCATATATATATACATATTTAATTTATATGTATATATATATATACATGTGTGTATAGGCCTATTCAAACGTGTATAAAGATAAGGCTAATGTTAACGTCAGTTTCCTCACTCGAATGCGATGTAAGTGACGGGCGAGCCAAGGATTTGAACCCCGCACATACTGATCCGTGATCGAATATCTTACCGACATCGCCACTGGCTTCGGTCAGTGGCCATGTCGGTATATACTGTGTTTATATATATATATATATATATATATATATATATGTATATATATATATGCATACCTTCGAAAATGTTATATTTCATGTAAACTAATAATACAGCGAATGATAATACCGGACGACATCTATCAATTTTAATACCACATAAATTGTAACTAGACAATTTAGTTATTCTTTGCCCAATTTTTCAAGTGATAGAGCCCGTTAAATGCAGACGCATCAATTCGATTCACTTAAAGGTTAATCATGTAAAATTTAATGGTATAAAGTACAAACTGATGCTATACAAGCGGAAGTCTTTGCAAGATGAAAAAGAATTCCTCATTTGGCACTATATAATTGTTCATGAGTTAAATTTTTGTCTTTAATAGTTAACTTTGTAATATAAGTAATAAATTGCAGAATTTATCAAATGTTTTGTGAAGATATTATTAGACCACGTAGAATGCAAAAGCAGTGACTGTAATGTAAGGAAAGTGGTTTATTTCCTTTTTTTTAATTTTCGAAATTTAGTTTAAGTTCTAAGTTGATATTACTAATCCCTTTTAAATTAAGAGAATGACTCATCATCTATCTAACAGTAGAATCAAAACCAACTTTGCGAAAGTAGTATTTCAATGAAATCAATGAACTCGAAGCATATTATGTAAGAATTGACCATCAGTAATCTGAACGTGTCGTAAAAGGAGCTGAGTTAGATATGAGGAACCCAGTGGATTAACCATTTCAGAGCCAAATTATCCCGAAGAGATAGGCTACTTTAAGGTGTGAATTAGGTAGAATGAAATGCAGGAAAATTTGTTAACATAATTTTTAGCAAGAAAGCAGAGAACGACGCTATCAATAGAATGAGCTTTTTAATATGTACATGTATACATGTATCTGAACAAACCTTCGGCAAAGGATAGTCGCAAGTAAAATATTTACAACTAAAGACACAATCACAGCCAAAATGAAACCAATTGCTACTCCTTTCCAAGGATCACTGAGCTCCAACACATAATCTGAAAAAAAGAATATTTCAATTGAAATCAATTTATCGTCATGAGTTAATGTTATCAATCACAAATCCATGACATCCTGAAGAGCTGTTTGATTAGTTGACACAATTTTAAGGACTGCAGCGGGGATTTAGTACATGACAACATGAAATTAGTTCAGAAGGTTTTGAAAGAAATTTGGATTCATGATTTGTTATATTTGTTGATGGTTACTCGCATCCTCCGTAATAATAATAATAATAATAATAATAATAACAATAATAATAATAATAATAATAGTTGTAGTAGTAGTAGTAGTAGTAGTAGTAGTAGTAGTAGTAGTAGTAGTAGTAGTAGTAGTAGTAGTAGCAGCAGCAGCAGTTGCAGTAAATGATAAAAATACATGAATGTTTGATTAAAAGAGCTACTAACAAAAGGCATTGTCAGGGAATTATGCCCTGATATTTTGTATAGTAAGAATACTTATATTATTTATATATATGGAAAGTTATATAATATCATTTTGACTGATTTTAGTATTTTTATTATAAAGGAGTTTAGAGGTTAGTTAAGCTTATGCTTGGCTTGACGTCACGAGAGTGGCGGAGCTAAGGAGTTTGTTTAGAGAAAAGGAAGGTGAAGGTCACGAGAGGAAGTGGTAGATGAGATTCCACGTGTTAGTTTGGATAGAGGATTAGAAGGATCGAAAGAACTAGAATAGACTGTTACAGAACAATGTTGGGTAATCATTAGGTGATATCCAAGTTTAGGTTGATCAATAGTTGATCAAAGGAAAGAGTTCCCGATGTACAATTAAAGTAAACTAACGCAGTTATTGAGGAAATAATCAGTGAGCATTTCCATAGTGGAATTTATGTTTTGACGCGTTAATTAAATAGAGCTAGGTATTGTATTTTCATTGATTTTATATCATGTAAAGTCGTTTTAGTGCTACGAGTTAAACGTGTATGTGAATATTTCGGATTCATCGTAAGGACAGTCGCTTTAAACTTACTTAACTTTTCGTTGATGTTATCTATTTGGATTTTTCTTTATTATCTTGATCTGTATTAAAATCGCGTTTTAGTTTAAATTAAAATAATTAAATGTTAAATACTGTAGTCTGCCAGTTAATCCGTAAAAGGTGGGGGCCTTAAGATTATAGTAGTTTAATTGCGAGGTCAGATGCAAAATCCATTAAATTAGTACATTTAAGAATTTAGAGTCTGTTTCGGGTGTGGTTAGCCTTGTTGAGGTAGAACACCACCTGACAGGCATTGAAAAAAATACAAAGATAAAGAATGTGAAAACATTGGTATGGTCGGCACTCCTGTAAGGAAGTGAAACGTGGGCATTAAGTAAAGAAAATATCGGGAAACTAGAGACATTGTAAATGTGGTTATGGAGAAGAATGGAGAAGATTAGTTGGACTGAAAACATAACAAATGAATAAGTTCTTGAAAGAGTCGATACAGATAGACAGTTAATAAATGTGAAATGAAATAGATATAAAAGTTGGATCGGATATATTGCAAGAGTTATGGTTTGCTAAAGGATATAATAGAAGGAATAATGCAAGGGAAAATAGTTAGAGGACGAACAAGACTTGTGATATTGGATGATTTGATAGCAAATTCAAATATGTAGTCTAAATCCACGCTAAATGTCGGCCAAAAATCACATAACCTACAATAAACCTTTTGATTTCTCTCTACTTATCTAGCCGGTGCGTAACTTGAAGATGGTGGTTTTAATACGCTAATAGTTAGCTTTTTAAATATCTACATGTATGTCCTTCATACGTGGAACATCTAATTGACAGCGTTAACATAAAAACTGTTATTTTAAATATTGCCTTCCAGAACCGGCTACAACGTTAGTAAATAGAAGTCTCTATAGGAGTGTAGGTGATTTTAAAGAAAATAATTTGTACAGATTTTATACCTAGTTCGTTTTTAAATATATAATTCTTACCGAATCTCACAGCTATACAGCTTAAATACAACAGTCCATGATTCTAAAGTTTATTTAATTTGATTGAAACGGCAGATAAGCCATATTTGACAATTAAGCTGAGTATATATCTACCTTGTTCTGTCCTGATCACTAAACAATATATCAACGATAACATTTACAGGTCATAAGAGGCAACTAAGAAAATGGAGGAAAACGATGGAAAACTACTTCGGAGCTATATATTTCCAAGCTACAGGCTACATTAAGGCTTTGTAATAATTGGTTTTTGTGATGGGATCAACTTCGAGATCAGCAGAGTGTTGTCGATGAGCGTGAAAAGCGGTTTAGGAAAGGAATATATACCTTGAACCTGCCAATTAGCAGAACATCAGAGAGAGAGAGAGAGAGAGAGAGAGAGAGACTCTACCTGCGCAGACATGCCCGTCTTCTTGTAGATGAAACTTTTCCATACAATAACATTTATACGATCCTATTGTGTTATTACATATCTGACTGCAGCCTCCTTTATTAATTAAGCATTCGTCTATATCTGTAAGTAGGCACACCGTATTAGAATCATTAAAATTTATTCATGCAATTGCTATGTAGAAATATTATAGAAATACTATAATAACTTCGTATATTCGCATCGAATTATGCTATTTTACGTCTATTCAAGAATTGCTTGCATATGACTTCCCATTCGAAGCCAGGTAAATGAGGCGATGATTTCAAATGAGAAACATTTAGGGCATTACTGAATACACAGAAATAACCATGCTTTGAAAGAAGAATCGACTAAAAGCCGGAACTGATGCTGCATTGAAGAACAAAGAACTTTTCTGTACTTTGAGATCTATTGGGTTTTATAATAAATAACATATGTCACTGAAATAGCGTCTGCTCATTTCAATTTTCAAAATTTAGAGATCTCGCCACATCCGTTGGTGTATATTTCTGGCTAGATATCTTATCCATTCCATTTTCATAGAGCCTGTAATTATTTATTATCCAGGAGAGCTAAAAATAATGTACTTCTAAGCAAAATATAATTGAATAATATTCAGTCGAATAGGGACACACAATACATTCAAATTCCTAAACATAATAACATTTTCACTTACATAACACAATAACCAATTTCATACATCAAATTATTATTAATTAGAATGAGACTAAATAAACCTTCACATTGTTTCACATAGTGACTCGATACGTTGAATCCTGTTCTGCATGAACACTCGAAGCTTCCTGGAGTGTTCTTACACACTTGTTCACATCCCGATATGTTCCGTTTACACTCATCAATGTCTGGAAATAAATAAATGCGGCAGTGTCTTTAGAAAATTACAAGAACTGTACAACAGATAAATACACAATTGGGGACTACTTGTGTTCTTTGTTACTCGGGCTCACCGAATGAAGAGCAACAGATTTTTTTCAATTTCTCCACTAATGGTTTAAGATGTCATAGCTATAAGTAGCATGGACAGACGTAGGTAATTTTTTTTCTCATAGGGTGATCGATAGGTGGAACATTTTGAGTGAGGAGATTGTCAATGCGATGTCGGTTAATAATTTTAAAAACAAGCTGGATGTTGCAATCATGTATGATTGGGTATCGAAATAAGCACTTGACTTTTTTCTCTGGGAAAAGATGGTAGCAATTCTGGTAAATATTGGTAAATTACATGAATATAATTTTCTTTTCTTATTCCGCAGACATGCCCGTCTTCTTGTAGTTGAAACTTATCCATACAATAGCATTTATACGTTCCTATTGTGTTATTACACATTTGACTGCAGCCTCCATTATTAATTGAGCATTCGTCTATATCTGTAAGTAGGCACAACGTAGTAGAAAAAATTTAGGCTCGTACTTGCTATGTAGAAATATTATAGAAATACTATATAAATTCCGTATATTCGCATCGAATTATTCTATTTTACGTCTATTCAAGAATTGCCTGCATATGTTTTCCCATTCAAGATAGAGATCAGAGTTCAGATCCTATCGTGATTAAAATTGCGTTGCAGCCTTCAGGAAGTCATGTCATCATTCACTGTTTTTGATAAAGCAAAGCTAAAAGCTGATAAAGCTAAGGTTAATGTCAGTAGATAAAGTTGACTTATTCTCCTGACAAATTTAGTCTAATTCGGATTTTTCCTTCGTTGTTTTGGATAATGACGGCTGCATGTATAAAGTTTGTTAAATTCATTAATGATATATGCTTTATATTTCACTCACACTATGAAACATTGCATAAGCTTTTAGTTCTTATTATGCACTAGTTATTTCGGGTTAAATCATTGCCATGGATAGCGACATTAGACTTTAGTTAATCATTAACTGTTATCTAGACTGATCGACCAAAGTAGAGTATGCTGCGAGTATGCAACAACAACAACAATACGATTAGAGTGCTACTGTTGTCCATGATAACATCGAACACTGTGGAACCAAATTACAACCGATGAGCAGAGTGGAGGGTCCAGTAACGGTGCGAGCCAAAATCCGGGTAGTCAGTCCAAGGATCTGTAGTAGTGGAATGGATGTTTACGTGTTGGTCTCAGGTCATGGACATTTAAGCGTAACGGTTAAAAATTCATAATGCTGAATATGAAACAGAAATTTTTTAGTTAAAGGTGGTTTGGATTCAAGCCAAGGATGAATGCAGAAATGTTAATCCGGCAATCTGGAGTCTGAGTGAGCAATAAATGCCTTAACCCTCCAACGACTAACGTAAAAAAGTTCCGTAAGTGACCAACAGGGGGTCCGTAGCGGACCCCAGTGATTTAATTGATTTTCATAATTGTAAACAGTTGAAAAAGGCTTAATGTGAGTAAGATAAAATACATTCCTAAATGAGAATGTTACACTTTGACTTTAATAAGACATTATTAATTAGACTACAGTGTTTTACCTAAGGGTTCATCATGCAGATGGGCTAATGATAGTCTATTATAGTATTGCTATAGTCTAGTTTCTTGTATGGGATTGTCACAAAATTTGACGTTGTGTAACCTAAATAATAAAATTTTTATGAGTAGACTAACCAACGCATTCAAACCTTCCCATTAGTTCATAACCATCTAAACAAGAACAGTTGTAGCTTCCAGGTGTGTTAATACATTTCTGCATGCAGGAGTTGGTTAGGCTGGAATTACATTCGTTAAAATCTGAACAACAGAAATAAAACGGCTGTAAGAGATAGGATGATATAAATACACAGTATAGAGACATGCTATGATAGCGTACAATCACATAAGGTTCAGGCATAACTAGACATGCTATGATAGCGTACAATCACATAAGGTTCAGGCATAACTTCGTACGTGTTTATTTCACCAGTACTAAAAGCAACACACTTATTATAACAGTTATGTTATGATTTCTAAACTATTGCTGGTGTTAAAGTCAGAACTGAATTTGAAAAGGTATGAAAATTTACAATAAATTATGTAAGAATACAAGCTTAAGCCGAGGGTTGCCCAGGAGCGCAACCGAGCTTATACAATAAAAATCGTAAAAGATTAAGGGTAAAAATACACCAAACATATCGATACTATACAGTGTCTACGGTCAAAAGCCTGCAGATTACTGGGCTTATTTCTGATATGCATCGCTTGTTAATTTTAAAATTCTACATTATATTATTTTGGGTTATATTATTTACAAGTTATTAATATAAACATATTATGATATTGCCAGTCTAAACAAGTTATCCATGAGCTTCTTTAGCATACATGTATATCAAGACGAATGCAAAATAACATTCCATAATCAGATGCCAATAATTTCAGTTTCGTCTCCAGCTGGATAAAAAACTGAAAGTGTCTAAGAGGTCTAAACTTAATTTTTTACTAAATTTACGAGACTTTACAACGTCAAAAACTTCAAATACAAGAGCGACTAGTTTCTATAGTCTGGTAAGAAAAACTTCCTGAACCTATAGTTAGTCAAATTAATAACCTATCTAATCTTCCGGTTTCAGAAATAAATTTTCGCTTTTAGACGGAATTGAAATATCTAACGCAGAACGAAATGGTCCCTCAGCATGGCTTCTCAGACTTTCTGCTCAAAATATTGCCCACGTACTGTTCAATTATCAATTTCTAATTCTTATATGCTCACTAATAGAATTCTTCTCTAATCAATCCTATATAAAAAGTTCCTTATCCGACTGGTCACGATAGGATCTGAATAATACAACTCGATTAGAAATGTAGTTACATCAAGTCAGCAGTCAATAAGAATTTTTATACTTTATGTGCATATGTAACTAACTTTCTAAATAACTGCCATTTTCACTATATAAGACTGTCGCCCTCAGATTTTTTAAATACACGCAAAATAAAAAAGTCAATAGGAAGAACTGCCAATTTAAATAGAACGAATTGCTACAGCAATCAGTTCTTCGGAGGACTACACAGTACATAAAGCTCGTATTGAAATAATTTCCCCATCATAACATAGCCTGGAACACGACGGTCAACAGACAGTAAACTGTGGAACGGATCTTCGAGGATAGAGATCGGATTTCAGATCCTATCGTGATTAAAGTCGAGTTGCAGCCTTCAGCAAGTCGTGGAATCATTCACAGTTATGAATAAAGTTGACATATTCTTCTGGCAAATTTAGTCTAACTCGGATTTTTACTTCGGTCATTTTGAATACAGACTTTTATAAAGTTTGTTCAATTCATTAAGGATATATGTCTGATAAATCACTCGCACTATGAAACTCTACATAAGCTTTTAGTTCCTATTATGCACTTATTATTTCTCGTTAGATCATTGCCATGATAGCGACATTAGACTTTAGTTGATCATTAACTGTTATCTAGACTGATCGCCCAAAGTAGAGTATCAGCTGTGAGTATGCAACAACAACAACAATAGGATTAGAATGTTACTGTTGTCCATGACAACATCGAGCACTGTGGAACCAAATTACAACCTATGAGCAGAATGGGGTCCATAAACGGTGCGAGCCAAAATCCAGGTAGTCAGTCCAAGGAAGGGTACTAGCGGTGTGGAGGTTTACGTGTTGGCCTCAGGTCAGGGACAGTTATGTGTAGCGGTTCAAAATTTAGAATGCGGTATATGAAACAGAAATCTTTTAATTAAGGGCGGTTTGTGTTCAAGCCAAGGATGAATGCATAATTATTAATCCGCAATGTGGGGTCTGAGTGAGCAATAAATGCCTTAAGGGTTCATCATATATCTGGATTAGAGATAGTCTATGATAGTATTACTATAGTCTAGTGGGCAACCAAAACAGGCTGGTCTAGTAAATAAACGTCTAACAATACTTTCTTGCATGGAAATATCACAAAATTTGACGTTGTGTAACCTAAATAATAAGATTTTTATGAGTAGACTAACCAACACATTCAAACTTTCCCATTAGTTCATAACCATCTAAACAAGAACAGTTGTAGCTTCCAGGTGTGTTAATACATTTCTGCGTGCAGGAGTTGGTTAGGCTGGAATTACATTCGTTAAAATCTGAATAACACAAATAAAACGGCTGTAAGAGATAAGATGATATAATTACACAGTATAGAGACATGCTATGATAGGGTTCAATCACATATGAGTTCAGGCATAACTTTGTACCTGTTTATTTCACCAGTGCAAAAAGCATACACTTATGAAATGACACACTCATTATAACAGTTAGTTCCTGATTTCTAAACTACTGCTGGTGTTAAAGTCAGAACTGAATAAGGAAAGGTATGAAAATTTACATTGCATTATGTTAGAATACAAGCTTAAGCCGAGGGTTGCCCATGAGCGCAACCGAGCTTATACACATCTTAAAAGCTTAAAGGCAAAAAGACACCAATATTCTGGATACTTTACAGTGTCTACGGTTAACATCTTGCAGATTGCTAGGTTTATTCTTATAAGTATCTCTTGGTAATTTTAAAATTTCTACATCATATTGTTTTGGGTTGAGTGAATCAGAAGTAATACTTTCATTTCTCTCATGTATAAAGGACCCGTCCGGTTCTTAAACCCTGCATCTGTTGATTTAATTGCTAACTTGCTAAATGCTACCTACAAGCTAACTGTTGGCGATTTCAGTTTCACGCTATTACAGATCACAACCTACAAAAGTAGGCTATATTTATAGCTTATTTCTGTCAGTATCGCTTGATAATATAAAAATCCTGCTTCATTTCAATTCTGGTCGAGTGAAACTGGAATAAAAACTTTCGTTTATATTATGATGAGCAAAGGACCAGTCCAGCTCTTCATCCCTGCATGGGTTGAGCCAGACCATAACTAGTAAAATATTGGCGACTCCAAATACAGATTGATATGATATTCACACAACAGTTTATATGATCAAAATATGCGTAGTGGAATCGGAATCAGTGAACGCTTTTAAAAATAAATATGATAAACAGAAGAACTTGTAAATTAGATGCTAATTACATGTTCAGTGTTATACAGAGGCTATGTATAAATTTGACATGTTGACATGAAGTCTGTATGTTTTGATTTTTTCAAGGCTTAGTTGGGCACAGGCTCTTTATGGTAAATGCACATGTATAATGTAGTTTTCAGTTTTATATTGAACTATGTGTTATTAATATTAATTGGTTTTTAGTTAAGAGTCTGATGAGTCTGAAACAAGCATATAATTGATTCCTGACTCTGTAATATTATGCTATAGCAGTTTAGTCAAATGTTATTAGTAGGAGTGTTGACCTCCGGTGAGAATAATGATTAGACCTATACTGTTTTCTCATATGTCAACTCTGAACCTGAATGTAACAACTCACTGTATGCATCAAATGATTGTTCACTTTCAGCGATTCTACAAATTCTTAATAAGCAGCCTATGAGAAAACCAGCAACACTATAAAAAAATTATAATAAGAAAACTATAATAATTTTACAATGAATTGAACTTAATCACCTCCACATGTATTACTATTAAATGTCAGATTGCTTTAATTACCTTCGCATGTTCTATTATCAGATCTCAGCTGAAACCCTTCCCAGCAGGAGCAGAAGTAACTTCCCATGGTGTTGTTACAGTTCTGTTGACATCCGTGAGATGACGTCAAACATTCGTTAATGTCTATTTAAATGTTATTAATAATTATTTGAAACATCAGATTAACATTTACACATTTTGGGCCTGCAACAATTTTTGGCAATAATATTAGTAACAGCATGTTTGGCAATGATATAAGTAACAGTGAAGTTTGTAAGGAGTAAATTAAATCTTGAAAACAGCATAGCCCTTAACTTAAGTAACTCAACATTGATTTGCTAGTGTTTAAGATTAACAATTGACACATAATAAACACTAATTTAATTTTTAACATGTATGAGTGAATGAACATGAAGAACTAATAATGATGAACAGAAAGGCTTGATGAGCGCAGGTTATTTTTTGTTTTTCTTTTATTATGAATGTGCACTGAGCATAGGATCTCAATTTATCTTTTTTCGCTATGTCCATAACTAGTTTTAAGTTTTACTAAGCGAGGTCCACAGTGCTGGTAGCTAGCATGGGTTCGTGTAATGCTTTATTGGTACGAATTTAAATTTAAAGGCTACCTTATCTTATACTGCAATCAGTCAATCAATCAATAAGAATTTAAAGTCCGGTTCCTCGCAGCGTTGCATTCAATTGAAATTATTCCATCACAGCAATTATGAATTAAGAATCCAGTTATTTGTTCCTTGGTCATTTGAAATTGTATCTTTAGTTGGAACACCATAGGCCTATAAGAGACCAGGAAAATGAAATGTATGTCAGAATGTACTATTTGGTAAGTAACATTGTATTAGTTAAAATTACATCGCAAATGGAAATTTCTTCATGTAACCAAAAGAGAATGATTTGTTAAATCGTTATAATACGCAACTTTATTAAGCTTTCAAATATGAGCAACCTGTAATAAGCGAGATGGAAAGCAACGTTGAACGAAGCAGTAATTAATGTTAGCAGATTAATTGGTAATTATAGTTATTTTATTGGTGAGCTGTTATTTATAATAATGCATATAATTATACCGTCTGTGTTGACTCAACTAAGAATAAGGGACGTCTCTAACCGAGAACCAAATAAATGCTCATTATAAAATGAGCACCAGTCTTATGTAAGCACGATAAGGTAGAAATACTAAAACAAGCCGCATTAACGATTAATTTGAAGAAAAAGCGTTTCAATAATATAGCGAAAATAAAGAAAGTAACTAATAAAACGATAATGATAATTATGTATTTTGGTTGCTTCTTTGATTTAACATTCGCATTGAGCAATGATTGTGTGCTGTTTGCCGCAATTACAAAATAAGGATATATACAAATATATATCCTGCATATATAAATATATAATACAGCCTGTCTTACCTATAGAACAACTTGATCCTGTCCATCCCTCCTTACAACTACTGGAACACTGCCCGTTGTCTCTCCTACATATATCTTCATCCTTACAGTAACACTTGCTGAAGCAGTCAGAGCCGAAATAACCTCTCGAGCATACT
Source organism: Enchytraeus crypticus (assembly GCA_905160935.1). NCBI lineage: Eukaryota > Metazoa > Annelida > Clitellata > Enchytraeida > Enchytraeidae > Enchytraeus > Enchytraeus crypticus. The sequence continues at coordinate 111,064 of CAJHZI010000894.1, read as the reverse complement.
GTGATAAATTAAGCAAGTAAAAGTTAATTTTACATACGATTTCTCAGAAAAGTACTTCATTGGTCTAATGTAGAATATGACAAGTATATGATTTCAGATTTATATGTATATATACATACATATATAAAAAATTTATAATATTATATATATATATATATATATATATATATATCTCTTAGTGCACTGCCGACTGGCAGGCCCATGGTATATAACGCTTCAACTCTTCTCTGTCTTCCGCCTTCCTCTTCATTTCCACATAAGCGTGAGTCTTTAAATCAACTAACATACCTAATCTCGGCCTGACCCTGCCTCTTTTCCCTTCCATTATACCTTCTATGACCTCTATTAATAGACCTTCCCCCCTTAGAATGTGTCCTATCAAATTCTTCTTCCTATTTCTTAATACATTTATATATATATATATATATATATATATATATATATATATATATATATACGTATATATATACATATATATCTCGCTCTCTCTCTCTCTCTCTCTCTCTATATATATATATATATATATATATATATATATATATATATATATATATATATATAATATATCCCCGCGCTGAGCTCGGGTGTGATTGAACCACTGCAAAAGTGGATAACCGCAAACAATCTGCCTCGTGTACGTAAGAGGCGACTAAAGGCAGGAGCGGAGGATAGCAAGAGGGGACCCACCTCAACATAAAATATTTTCCTCCGGATTAAATCGCAATTAATCCACCCAACTGAGGAAGGCAACGGGAAACCACCTTAGAAGCCATATTTTTCCCAAGCTGTAGGCTAAATAAGGTATGGATAGGGCATAGACTTTTTGAAGAGGTTATTGATCTAAGGAGTGCTGTTATGGAGCGAGAATACAGACTTTGATTTTGAATATGGACCTTGAACCTGGCACTTGGCAATGCACTGAATATATATATAGAAGTATATATATATATATATATATATATACAACTGTATATATACATATAGATATATATATATATATATATATATATATATATTAGTGTATGTATATATTTATGTATATGTGAAAAAAGCTGATATAGCTAATGTTAACGTCAGTTTCCTTACTCGAAAGCGATATCATTGACGGACGAGCCCTGGATTTGAAACCCGCATATACTGATCCGCGGTCGAATATCATACCGAAGTCTCTATTGGCTCCAGCCAGTTTATATATATATATATATATATACATACATACATTTATATATACATATATATATATATATATATATGTATATACAATACAAATTTAGTTTAAAATAAGAAAGTAAAATTAAATTAAATTGTTATATACAAATTTGATTTTACATATATTACATGTTTAGTCCTTTCATTCAGTTTTAGCTTCGTCATTTTCGTGATTTTGAGACTGGTTGTAACGAATTTTAACGAGATGAATATGTCTTCTTTCTGTGACAGAATCACAGTTTACTATGATATATGGGCTGCTGGGAGCACAGTATACCATTCTTTGCCTTAGGAATGGTCCAAGGAAGAGCCATTCTAAATCTCCTGTAGAAAATGCTTCATATCATATGTACTCCATACAGAATAGCTAGCAGGTTCATAAAAATAAGAAATGAAACAAACCGCTGTAGACACTGATTCTAACAGTACCACCACAGTACTGGGAGGAGTTTCCTACACACGGAGTATTACATTCGTTTATATTTACTCGTCTCTTCTCGTCAGGCTTTTCTCCACAGTAGCATTCGTACGCATTCTGAATTGTACATGGGACACTATTAAAAGTTAATATGTTATATAAGGATATATAATTAAAAATATAAGCATTGCTAAGTTTAGCGCAAGCTAGATTGCAATAATTGGCAACGTCTGTATAATAAACACGATTATGTTGCTTGTGTATGATGGCATAATCGTGCAGGCTTGATGACTTTTGTGTCGTAGGAAGGCCAATACAGTTCTTCAGGCATTTAATACTCGTCCGGTTATAGAAGTAAAATTGGAATTCCAGTTCATTAAAATTTTTCGTGCTACATTGATAAAGCAATTAGGAAGGAACTAACGTGTAAATATACGTACCTCCGTTCCGAAATATGTGTTTCGTGACTTTTCAGTGCAGAAATCCCGACAAATTTTCAAAGTCATGCCGACTGTATTGTTCATAATGTTCGACCCGTCAAGTGTGCGAGTAGAATGATCGTCAGTATAGCATCCGATGTGTTCAAACCTGGATTGAGCTGCATAGGTAAAAACACAGCTAGAAACTAAGAATGTATTTAAGAGGTGGTCCATGTCATTAGACTATAAACAAACATTAACCATTGTTTCGCAATCTAGGCAGAGGCTGAGTACCAGAGAGATAATATCGGAGAAATATGTGACCCTATATTACTAAACTCTGTGTAATCTCCGTGGATATCAGAATTGAAGAGTTCCGTATAGCCAACATGGCTTGAATTGCAGAGAGAACAACCAATCAGATAGGAACTAAGAATATATTTGGCTGTCTTTTATACCCTGAGTCTGTACAAAGAAAAGCAACTGCTTCTCTACATGGACGGAGGTAGTCCACAGGGGAGATATTTTCAGTGACCCGAAAAAGCCTAGGCTTAATCCTAATCTTTTTATGATTGTATATCTTATAAAGACCACATTAAAAATGAAGATGTTCTACAAAGAATGTCAACTTGTCGTGACCTCTTGAACCGAATACGACGACAACAGATGAAGTTTTTCGGACACATTATGCGGAACAAAATAGTTGAAAATACCGTAGTTACAGGAATAATAGAAGGAAAAAGATGCAAGGGTCGACAACGAATGACGTTTATTAAGAGTCTTAGCAAATGGATGCAGTTAACTGAAACAGAGATGATCAGAGCAACAAGGAACAGAGACATATGGAGGAATATGACCATGACCGCCCAGGCTTGGAACAGGCACGGCACTTAAAGAAGAAGAAGAATCCTAATCGATCCTCGAAATTACTCAAGTGCCCACGGCGATCTCAGTTCACTCTCAACGTGAAATATTTGTCGAAAGACACCCAGAGCAAACTAAACCAACTGTAATACTTGGCTATACGTGTCCATAATGTCCCTGTCATCACAATTTATTAAAACGACCTGACGTCAGGGACGTTATTACACGTTCCTGACATCATCCTTGTATGAGTAAACGGACGTTAAACCTTTATTATTATTATTATTATTATTATTATCAATCCATAACTATTATCTAGAATGTCTTAATAGCATAGGGGTAAAGTCATGAAGTTCAAATGACACATCCAGAGGTGAATTGAACCCTCGTGGGTTCGAATCCCAGCCGCGCTGATCTGAGAGTAAAATCTCGGATATTCACAGGACCGGTTACACGGAAAATGTTCTAAATTGCCTAACGGTTTAAATATGTGGTATTAAAAAAAGTGATGGATATCAACAAAGTTGATCATTTCACTATAATGCGTGTTTACTTTTTATTGTAAAGCTAGCAGTACTATATACCTATTTAAATTAAAATACCTATCGACAACCCCTTCACTCACTACCCTACATTTATTTCATGTCTATAATTTCGAATCCGTGTTAGAAAAGTAGGCCTAATTGACTTGGATAATATTGAACATTGACTTCGTCGAACATTAAAAGCTACATTAAATATTTTAATACAAATATAGAGATCACCAAGTAACAAAAAACAAATAACAAGACAGAACTAAATAAATAAAATAATATTTTTAATAGCCCGGTCTGACTTAACTTTTAATTCAATATTTTTGATTTAAGGTAGGCCTATTGTAGAAGCACTTAGAAGTCTGTGTGGTAGGTTTGAATCATTAGCATAGAAGAAGCGAGAGTAGAGTTAAGAAGAAGATAGTGCGATGGGTAGTGTAACAAATCACAAACATATTAGTCACTAGCTTTGTTAGTAACATTTATTCAGAGTGACTCGCAGTGAAGAACTCAAATGTCTCACAGTGAACAACTCAAATGCCTCACAGTGGATAATTCAAATGTCTCACAATGAAGTACTCAAATGTCTCATAGTGAAGAACTCAAATGCCTCACAGTAAAGAACTCAAATGTCTCATAGTGAAGAACTCAAATGTCTCATAGCGAAGAACTCAAATGTCTCATAGTGAAACACCCAAATACCTCAGAGTCAAATGCTCGAGTGACACAGTGAAGTACGGATCAGCGTGAATACTTTAATGACTCGTAGTGAATTGAAGGGTTACAGAAAATTCTGCAAATCAAGGAAACCATTCAAGTAATCAAATTTTACTATTAATAATAACTATTTTTATATAATTTTACAAATTATTGTTATTACTGGAGCTTACCATTGCATGTGTACTTGCATAAAGATATAATGATAACACTGCAAATGAAAACAAACTCCAATCTCACATAGCCGTACATTGTGAAGTGTTAAGATAATACATTTGCTGTTAATTGTTTTACATCATAAAAATCTATTTTTTCTTAAATTGCTCCTTAAATGTTGAACTATTTCATTACGTTTCTACCACCTGCAATAAAAAATAGTGAATTAGAAAATAGGCCCACAGTATTTTGATTTAGTTTAATAGAATACTCAATCAATTGCACACGTTGCTCTTTAATTAGGAATTTATCCAATATCTGATATGGGCTCAATATTGAAACACCCTTGATATATCTTGTCTCCCTCTCACTCTCTCTCACTCTCTCTCTCTCGCTCTAATATTCCACTTGCCATTTCGCAAGTCCAAATTATGTAGGACCTGCTGCATTATTCATTGAGACATCTGCATATTAACAAATTGGACAGTCCATAAACTTTCCAATTCATCTGATCAAAGTTGAGAATTTTTTATATTTATGAATACTTTAAATTTCTTAAATTTAATGCGACTGAATATCTTGAATAATTAAAATACACAGCTTTTGCCTAGCACACGTAGGCCTAATTACCTTATGCATACGCATTAAAAATTCAGTAACTGTGTCAAATAAGAACATATCAGAACTTAATGCACGTCGTTTTGAAAAGAAGTTATTGCTCTTCAAAATGACATTAGCAGAAATTTTAATTGACGCGTTCGCTGTTATTTTTATAGAGACAATTTTACTCCGCATGTAACACCAGAGTGCATTTGCAGAACATAAAAACAAACTGCAAGAGACAAAAATTAGCTACATTGGATCTGCCATTCGGCAAACACTAAAATGAAAGAACTAATCAAATTAATTTTAAACTTAATATTTATTTTCATATGGTTTGGCGAATACGAAGGCTGTTTACCAACCTTATTGCGAACTTATATGTAAGTCATATTATCAGTAGTACGGCTATTAGTAAATCACTCAAATACAGTCCTCTTCTTCAGTGCACTGCCAACTGGCAGGTTCAAGGTACATATTCATACTCAAAATTTGTTTTCTCGCTCCACAAGAGCACTCCCTAGATCAACAAGTTAATCCCTCACAAAGTCTATTCCTTGTCCATACCTTATGTAGTCTATAGTAAATACAGTAATCAAATACAGTAATCATAGTGAATCATTATATATTAGTCTTAAATCATCATCATCACTATCATCATCATCCTCCCTTGCATATCCCAGTTTAAATAGGGTAGGAATACAAATAGACTGTCTGAAATCATCTCTGTCCTACATCATATCATCAGTCAATCCCCTATTTGAGACTTTTCCATTCGTTTAAATTTTTGTAGCAACTTCTGGAGTCTGGGCGCTCACCAATCGAATGCCTTTTCTGCCGTTGGTATGGATCTCAGTACTTTAGTCGCCTTCTGCGACACGTGCAGTCATCGTTTGGTCAATTGTTCAAACCACCCGAACACAACACAGGGAAAAATATTAGTCTTAAATACAGATACAAATTTAGAAATTGCATTTTGATAGTAAGTTTAATTTCGGTAAATGTAGTCCTACTTATATAATCTCATTATTTATCTTACTGAACTATGTATTTGTGTTAACTTAGTGCTTTAATAAGTCATAAACAAGTATGTAATTGTTTCATAACTCTGTACTTTAATGTTATGTTATATCACGTTATTCCGCTCTACACGTAAATCTATACAGGGAATTAATTGGAAAAGTAATCAGGTTAACTGTACAGAGTGTATTGTATAAGTTATACTATAAACTAAGTAACAGTAACAGAGTAGGCTGCCATTAAATACTTTTGGAATAAGACCTACACATTACACTTGTGTGAAGTAACATGATTCATTGAAATATCTAGGTTAGTACACTCTATGAGATTTATTGTATTTATTACTAAAAAATCATGAATTTATTTGTTTAACGTGACAAGAGAGTAATGCCAGGGAGTTGATTTATTACCAGACAATATTTTGCACCTTATTGAACATTTCAAACTGAATTCAACGTTACGATATATTTGCACATGAGTTGCTAAGCCTAGGCATTATTTGTATAATGCACAGGCATAACGTGCAATATCAGATTTACTTCCTGCTATTTTAGAGTTCCCAAAGAAAATGAATCGTGACCGATTGATAACGATTCCTTGCAAGTATTTTTACTAGAAGCATTGATTTAATGCATAAGCTTAAACTTAAATATAACATACATAACGGCACACTGGGTCAGGAAGAACAGATGCATGTTTAAGACCCATTTCTTCCTTCCTCTCCATGGTTATTAGTAATCGTTGCCATTTTGATGGCGCATCAATTGCAGCCGGCGCGGATTTAAGAATAACCTTCCATCACCCTGGGATTTTTTCCTTCCTAAGCTTTTACCAACACTCGGTCTTCAAAGGTGGTCACCCACAAAGTACTAACTGAGGTGGATACAGTTTAACTTCCATTATTGATGCGCAACTAAACCAAGTGCGCTAATCCCGCCGTCAAATATAGTTCTATGAATGTAACTATCTGCACATCAACATGTATAACTTATTAACTTTCGCTGGATATAAGCTGCCAAGTAATTTATGTATCATATTATATAGGTCTGCTTCAGTTTAAAATACAAATCTCTAGAGTATATATCTACATGTATCTATCTATACACACACATACACACACACACACACACACACACACACACACATATATATATATATATATAGATACATAACCACTTATATACATGTATATATATATATATATATATATATATATATATAAGTAACCACTATATGGATGTATATATATATATATGTATATATATGTATATATATATATATATATGATATAGATATATTTAGATATATATGCATATATATGCATATATATGCATATAGATATATTTAGATATATCTTTGTTAGAAGAATTAATCATTTTGATTTTAGCACTTCTGCGTAGGGCTTACATCCTGGTCTCACTCGATCTTTTCTTCTGAGTCATCTTCTCATAACAGAGCTCAGCTTCATTAATATCTCGCCTTCTCTCTTAGCCGTCGCTATTAACAGTGAACTAGGCAAGAGTTACAGTTTCCACACTGTTGTTTAAGTTGACTCCTGCTTTATTGATATTGGAAACTTTCGCTATTTCAGCGACATTCTGGTAAGTAGGGTTTGCGAATGCAGTGCAAATTGAAGTAACTTCATTTGTTGAGACTTGCGTGACGCATACAGGTTGAGACTTATTAACCTGATTTAAATTTTTGCTACGGCTTCTTGTAGATAGAATATTTAGTGGCCAAATTCCAGCAGCCTTTCCATCTGTTTCGTTTTCCAAGTTTCTCCTAAAGTTGTAAATAAAATGTCGTTAATTTGAGATAAATAGCTAAAATACAGAGTTTTTCTTCGATAATTTAATTATTGAGGTCGAAGTTTAATTACCAAATAAAAATACGTTCCAAAGTTATGTTGTTATTTTCAGACATTGCAGAATTGATTGATCATTAGCTGTAAGTGTCGCACGAGCCGCCGATTAAGTAAGAATAGAAAAAGGCAACAGGAAACAAACTCAGCAACAAAAATTTATCCTTAAGCAATAGACTACTTATGTTATGGACAAGACGGAGCATTTGAAGAGATTATCGCAAGGATCTATGGAATTCTATTGATGTAACGCGACAGCAGATTCTGGGTATGACTGTAAGTTGGACCTGCAAATTAACTGAACATTAAAGAGGGAGAAAGAATACACGTTCGGAGCAATTATTTTTAATTAAATTAAGGAATGGAATCATAAGATATACATGTATGTCAATCTAACTTCAAGTTCTTTATCCATCTGGCTTTGAGAAATTTACATTTTAATTTACACTCTGAATATTATTTAGAGCCATATATAAAAGTGTATGTATTATGGAATAACATTATGAACAGAGAAATAATTGAATTAAATGCAGCGAAATTTAAAGTCATTATTTATTTAAAATACAGAGTAAAATGCTCATCGACAGAAATTTTCTTTTAGATATTTGAACAAACCTTTGGTATATGATAGTCAAAAGTAAAATATTTGCAGTGAGCGACAATATCACAGCACATATGAAACCAATTGCTACTCCTTTCCACGGATTACTAGGCATCAGCACAATATCTGAAACAAAAGTTGAATTATACTTGAAAAGAAATTATTCACACGTGCTTATATCACAACTTATAAATCCACGACATACTGAAACTATATTTGCTTAGTTGACATAATTTTGATTGTATGCACTTGGCCTACAGTTAAGAGTAAGTACCTGACAGCAAGGATTTGGTTCAAGATTTAAAAAAGTATGTGCATGATTTGGCGTAGTTGATTTTTTAATTCCACATAGGCCTATATCCGTGCAAGGCGTGCACGTGGACTTAAAATAGCATATTTTATTATAAATCATGTATGCATGGTCAGAGTGCCTGAGGGTATTTCTGAAGGATCAAATCAAAACCATCAACATCAGAACATGTTTCTAAAAATAATTCTCATCAGAAAATGTAGAAGTGCGGGGTTCGCAGATTACTCAATTTAGTATATTGATTTTAATTCTTGGATTTCTAGTACGAAGTTTTAAAGAGTTTTCTTCCAATTTCTTGCTAAGCTCCAAACAATAACTTTTAGTGAATCTCTACGAAATAACTTCACAGACTTGGGGTGTAGCAGAAAACTAAATCAGATTTTGACATCATCATCATCTTCTTCTTCATTTTAATCCCAGTCTAACTAGGGTCGGGAGTAGACTTTTTTTAGCAATTTCCGGAGCCTAGGCGCTTACGAACCGAATGCTATTTCTATCGTTGATTTGGATCTTAGTGACTTTTCGCATTTGCGATACGTACAATCCATGGTTGGTCTACGCTTCTGTAACACGGACACAAAACGGGCAGCAAATCAAAATTGTAATATTCATAATAATTTTAAATTGAGGCGGAGGTTATTATGCCCTAAGGCTCAATTGAGATTTGTTCAATGCTAATTCTCATTTGACAGTAATACATTTCCAGATGTGCTTATATTTTAGAATAAAGAACGCCACTGTATTCGAATGGACTGCTCAATTAATGCATTGCTTCGAGATATGAAATTGACGTGATGGTACTTTGACTTTAGTAGCCTACTTAAAAGCCAAAGACATACAAAATGACAGTTGAAGTATGCAATTCAAAATCCAACAAACCAATGTCAAGCTATTTATAAGGTTATACTGTAGGTTACGTATATCTTGTTATAGAATGCGTAACCGTTTAGCAGTTACCTCTGCAGTCACGGCCATTTTCGTGAAGATGGTAGGGGTTCCTACAATCACACGTGTAAGATCCAATTGTGTTATTACAGATATGTTCGCAGCCCCCGTTGTTACAGGAACATTCGTCTATATCTGAAAAAGTAACTCATATACACATGCATTTAGCATTGAAACAGACAATACGTTTATATTTCGATGCTGCTTTTTTTTTTTTTTTCTCTAACAGGCGCGATGCTGGTTCAACCGTTAATTGCACGGGGTCGTAAAAGGCCACTAAGCAGCAACTGAGAAAGGCAACAAGAAACAACCTTTTTTAATTGTTATTTTTAGAAATTAAATAAGGCCATGGCCACATGCCGCAACTTGTTTAGGGTAATGATGTCTTGCTTCATAAGGTACGAATAATATATTGAGCTTTATTTAAGGAAATAGCTAATATATGGAGTGCTCTTAATGGAGCGTGAAAACAGACCCTGAGCATGTACATTTATACGCACTTCAAACCCGCCATTATAAGGGAGAGAAAGAGAGAGAGAGAGAGAGAGAGAGAGAGAGAGAGAGAGGGCGGTAGAGAGAGATAGAGATGGAGAGATTTATGTGGATACTAAGCTCTGCAGGATTCTGTATTAGTTCTTAAGAAATAATTGTAGTACAGATACATTCATAAAAAGAGATCGAGTATACATGTACTTCAAAAGTTTTGGACAAAAGTTAACCTTCGCATTGCTTTAAATCTGTACACGACACATTGAATCCTGGTCTACATGAACATTTGAAACTTCCTGGAGTGTTTTCACACACTTGTTCACATCCTGATATTTCTCGAGAACATTCGTCATTATCTGTCAAAATGTACAACAAACTACGTCTGAAATATACAGATCTGATCAAGAAAAAGTTTGTAACTTTTAGAAATACATTTCCTTAGTTTTATTTTCAAAAATCAATTAGTAATAACTTTGCTTTAAAATTACGAGTAAATTATGCAGCGCAAATCTAACTTCAACTTTACTATTTTTTGAGAAAACTGACAAATTTAATATCTTAATTATTACTTTCATAATACCATTCAATGAAAGGCCTTCAACTATTAATGATGTTGGTTTAAAGCTAAAAAAGCTAACGTTAATATCAGTTTCCTCAATCGAAGCGATGTCAGTGACGGGTGAGCTCAGGATTTGAACCACGCATTCACTGATCCGCTGTCGAATATCTTAGAGAGAGAGAGAGAGAGAGAGAGGTGTTTATTTCAGCATCAACACCAAATCACTGACAATTACAAATAGAAATAAACAATTAAAAGAAATAAAATTTTAAAGCAATTCTCAGAAACACAGGGTACCAAACATTCAGTAAAATTAGAACAACGGACGTCAGAGAAGATTGTACATACCGTATCTAGCTGACCACCGTCTTACCGACATCGCCACTGGCTCCAGCCCATGGCGATGTCGACAGCCATTTAATTTATGACAAAGCCGTCCGACTCCGACTACCGCATCGACGCATATCACAAATTGCGGTCTGATTAATTTGAAAAATAGATACAACCTAGTTATTGCAAACAACCGATGTTCGGCTCATTAGCCTCAACTGAAGTATAAGAAGGGCTATGTTTAGCAAAAAGTCTTCTAATATCGATAAGACGTTATATGGTGGTTTAATTTAAGCTCGTTAACTTTGTTATCTAATTCCTCTCTATTGTGCAATCAATAAACACAAACATAATTTCAATAATTTATACTTCATGACTATACACCTAAAAATTTATCAATTTAGGTAAAAGTCTTCATACTTATGAAATAAACATTTCATTTCTTATCAGTTAAAGCTACATGTACATTCTATGACTCAGTTGTTACATGATTCCATGGTCTGTTTCAATCATCTGTTGAGACGAACGATGAAGCTAGTTGTCAAGTTGAAAGGCCACAAAACTGCGTAATCAATGCTGAAATGTTCACCTTAATTAAGCATCAGTGTCCTGTATGGAAATATCTCGAAAATTTAACAATTGGTAATCTAACTAAGAGTATATATATGAATAGAATAACCTTCGCATAGAAACCTTCCGAAGAGCGCATATCCATCTACACAGGAACAGTTGTAGCTTCCAGGCGTGTTAGTACAGTTGTGCGAACAGTTGTTTGCTTGTGTAGAAGCACATTCGTCAATATCTGAAAGAAAACTTAAATATAACTCTTGTGCTAGGAGATAGCATAAAACAACACATAACATAATTATTATGATAGAGTTTAGAGAGAGTAATTATTTAGATGGAGTTTTCTTGTGAGTTAAGGCATATCTTTGCACTGGTTTATTACACCAGCGAGAAAAATAAGCACATATATGTTCATGTTATGATATCTTAGACAATTTTAAAGTGACATTCTGAACGTCAAGATCAATGATATGATATTGTGTGTGATGACACTATATACTAGAATGCACAAGTTTAATCCATTTGTTAACCATGAGCTGAGCCAAAGTTAACCTGTAAGTTAAAACTTAGAGGTCAGAGAGTCACTTATCATCTCTATATTACAAAGTGTCTATAGACATACATGTATGTATATCCTGCATGAGTAGGACCTGTATTTAACAAATTATTTTTGGCATATCGCTTGATAGCTATATTTTACAATGTTTCAATCCGGGTTGAATACATAAGAAATAAATCTACTGCCGCGGTGTGCAGAGGACCAGTCCATTACACCAGTCATGGGTTTATTATTTTCTTGACACTAAATATTATCATAATGTAATCACTGATATTATTGTTTACCAAATAATAAAATCAAAACGATATTATTATTTAATATTATTTGAGAGTCCAGTGTCGCACTGCGATGCTAACACAAATCTGGACATATGATCAAAACCTGCATGAAATTTTGGCTATGAATATTAAGTGAGTCGCATAAATTTAGAGTCTTACTAACAATGACTTCGATATTAATGAGTTTAGGAGTTTAACTTATACCAGCTGCGAACATGATTTTATTGCAACAACTCAATGTTTACGTCAAATCATGGTAACATTTCAGGCATAGTATAATTTTTTTTGTACACTGATAGTAAGTTATAATAAATGCAGCGAAATAGTAAGAAATTGCTACAGCAAAATTATAAGAATTTCGAGAGTGAGTGGATCTCTTTTTTCTCACGTGTCAGATTATTTTGATTACCTTCGCATGTTCTATTATCAGATCTCAGCTGAAACCCTTCCCAGCAGGAGCAGAAGTAACTTCCCATGATGTTGGTGCAGTTATGATTACATCCGTGGGATGACGTAGAACATTCGTCTTTGTCTATTTATAGAAATAACATTAAAGTTATTTATGTTCTAAACATAAATATAGCTAATATTAATGTAGCAAATAAAACACTAAAGTTAAAAGTTCTTTAGCACACAACAATACTTTGGAAAAAGTATTTATAAAAGTATTTTAAAAAAAGTATAAAGTATTTATTTGTAAAAGTATTTACAGTTATGTCTTGCAAATCTGCGAGAAGAAACATAAATTCTCCTTCTCTCTTAGTGCATGGTCTATTGTCAGGTTCATGCCATATAACTCGCCAACATATTTCTATCCTCTGTTTTCTCATTGTATCAATATCTGAATTATTTATAAAATCATCGGCATATCAAATTTGGTTCTTCCTCTAAATATTGTTTTCCATTATTCCTTCAACTTTCTCTTTTAGTCAATCATTGCCATTCATGACCTGATGCATACTGTTCGTCTTTCCATTCCTTATGTAAATATCAATTGACTATTTAGATAAAATTTGCGTAGCATTTCTTCGTTCGTAATTAATTTTGACAGTCCATTTGATATTCTCCATTCTTAGTCTTATTTCGAAATGATTCCAGTTTTCTGATAACGCTAATTAGGTCTTGCACCCAGAGCAGAGAGTCTTTAAATTATTATAAAATAAATATCAAACTGTAACTCTGACAATCTTAAAACTAGAAAAAATATTGAAAAGTGAGTTATATAATATAATATCGTTTAACGATTATATCATATAATGATAGTACGAGGGATTTATGCAAATAATAAAGAGATTCGGAAAAGGTAATTAAAAATGCTAAATTTACGCATGATAAGCGTTGACAAACACAAACATAAAGAAAAACCGTGACGATGATTAGTCAGAATAAAGAATATCATAACCTGTAACAATAAAGTAAAATTAGTGTGACATCGAGTTAACGATTTCTATTAGAAATTAGAAAATCAGTAAGTTTCGTATTTATAGGTTTTGTATTGCGTTCACGAGATATTACATATTATTATAATTGATTGCGTAGGCGTCGAGAACTGTCGCGTGCCGCATTAATTATGGCAATAACTAAATTTTGTATAGCATTATAGAGAGCTATAACTATGTGAAGACATATTTTTGAAAAAACTTAGGAGTCTTTATATAGCATTCTAATAATAAAGTTCTTATCCATCAAAGGTGAGCGTTTGAATGGTAAAGAGAAGCGATGAGCCCTCTCCCTGAGCTTAGAGTTCAAATTATCTTTTAGCATACGAAGAAGCCGGTGCAAGACATGCTGTTTTTTTACTGATTATAGCGTTAAACAATTGTCATCAGCATCGGCAGTGACATCTGCAAAAATTCATATTCCATCATAGAAATTATATTTTATAGCGTTCCTGAGGAAGTATTCAAGGCGCTCTCTCTCTCTCTCTCGAAGGAACCAACATAACACCACCAAAATTGCGATGCATACATGTAGGTTAACTAAATATATGTTCTAAATATCTAAATAATTTTTTTGTTCTAAACATACGTTCCTAAAACTGATCAAAACCTGTCCGAATACATTAGCCATCCGACACTTTCATTATCACTAGATGAATGTAGATTAATGAAAAATTATACATCTCAATGTAATGAAGTGATATGGAAAGTTTTTCTTAACAATATAAATATATACGAGGTAACAAATCAACAACTACAAGTGTGAGTGCCATACTATCTTACTGTGTGGTTTCATTATTATACCGTCAAATGTTGTAGACTGTCTTCTCAACTTGAACGCTGGTTAGTTGCTACTGCTTTGCCAGTATGTTTTGCTAATTTTCAATTGTGCATGTGTCTTTTGCTGTTCTTGCGTAATTGCTGGATGTCAACTAGATAGGGTATATACCCTCTTTGATGATCTTGTGCATGTATGTGTACCTGTATGTGTACTTCAATAAACATAGTTCTCTTTGCTTCCTGTACAGTGCTCTTCGAAATTCATAGAAAATTTAATTTAATTTAAAATTCTATTCAAAAGTATTAAGGAATAAAAGGACCAGTCTCGTGACGAATGAACTTCGCTATGGCAGAGCACTGCCTATGGCAGGTCTGTGGCATATAACTCCAACACTCTTCTCTGTCTTCCGCTTTCCTCTTCATTTCTACATATGAGTGGGTCTTTAAATCATCTAACATACCTAATATGGGCCTGCACCTGCCTCCTTTTCCTTCCATTCTACATTCTATGACCTCTATTAACAGACCTCCCCACTCAGATTGTACCCTCTCCAACTCTTTTTTCTATTTCTTCATACAATTATCAACTGTCTATATCTATCAACTCTCACCAGAACTGACGAATTTGTAACCTTTGAGTCCAGCTAATATTTTCCATTCTTCCCCATATCCACATTTCCTTTGCCTCTAGTTTTCTGAAATCTTCCTTTCTTAAGGTCCATGTTTCACATCCATATAATAGTGTGGTCCAAAATGAAGGTTTTCAATATCTATATCTTTGTGGCTTTCTTCAGAATTATTGTTGAAGTTCTTTTCTAATACCGAAGGACTTCTGTGCTTGTGCAATCGTACTGCACAGTTCGGTCTCACATTACCCTTAATATGTTGCATTATGACCTAATTATTTGATAATCTTAGCCTGTTGCAATTTTGTACCATTTATTGTAATATAACTTCACCCCTATCCTCGAACATTCTTATCACTTTTGTGTTTTTGATATTAATCTTATTTCCATATTGCAAGGCCTATCATTCGGACTATCTATTATCTTCTGCAGTCCAATCTCGGTTCCCGCTACCATTCTTTGATCACCTGCAAATCTGACGTATTGCAACAATTTTACTCCTTTTATTCCTTCTTCCATTGTCTTCCTTGGATTCCTCCATCATTGTCTCAGCGTAATTGTTGAACTGTAGCGGCAAAATTCTACAAAATATGTCTCAATCCACGTCCAATTTCACGTTCTTCTGAGAATTCTGAAGTAATTTAGACATGGAATGATATTAATTTATAAAAACATCATGTGATAATGCAACATATTCCAGTGTAACATAAAAACCAGAAAGTTTCGAAGATAATAAATACTCAAAAGTTGCAATATAGTCTGTCTGATGCATTTACGTTCATTGATATGATGTTTACATGATGTGTCTGTATGCTGTGATTTCTCTTGTATTTTCCACTTGGTTCTAACATACTGATCAAATATTATTATTATTTTCTTTAACCCCCTAAGTAGGGGATTCTTTTTTTTAATCGTGCTCTCCACTCCAAAATGCCGTGTCACCAAATGCCGTGTCACCAAAAGTACCACGGAAACAAAATGCGTTGTATCGCTGCAGAGCCATTGACAAGCGTTGCCACAGGAAAGATTTCTGGCGTAGATCTCCAGAAACGACAGTAGTCCTCTTACCTATCACATCAACGAAGTCTGTGCCTACAGAATTTATGGGTCCCAGAGTCTCAAAGGCTATGGGTACAAAAATGTACTTACATGACAATTCGTTGTACTTAACGAGTTTCCTGGTAGCAGCTGCTTCGGCCGCAGAACCAGCAGCGCAACTAGAAATGCAAATGTTACTAGAGCCAAGATTGTCAGTGACAGTGACGTCCCATGTAATACATTTTCCCTCTGACCACTGAATTTGGGTTACTCCATCAGGTCGCTTCCCATCAAACCCAGCGGTTCTTGGATAGCGGGAATGTTAGCTTTGTTCAGAGCGCGCCATATGATGTCATTGAGATATCGATGGCGTCCAACTACCGGCGCTACGTCTGCAAGATAATCCGTGAGTCCACAACACGTTAACTGCTGCGCCACAGACACACGTGTGCGGTTCGCACAGGCTAGTGCACAAACGAAGACCAACTGCCACTCTGACCGTCTCATCATCCAGACGAAGACCGCAAGAAGATACCGGTAGGGCTTTAAGCCAGTGGCCACTGTGAGGAGATGAAACGGCGAGTAGTCTTGACTTCCTGTGGGTCCAGGGAGTTACTGAGGAGATCTGAGTGCAATGATTTTGTCATGCGAGCGTCCCACGTTTTCTGCTGATGAGCCAATGAGCCTGTCGGAGCATCTGACTTACAACGACCACTCCATATTTCCTTAATTCTGCTAATCTCCGGGTCAGGGCAAAGAGCTAAAGAAGAAAGAATTGAGTCCTGGAGCACGTTAGTCCCTGCAGCAGATGCCAAGAAGGCGGATGGCGCAAGCAAAGAGACAGAGCGAACCCCTAGACCTCCTATTCTGATAGGTAGACTAGCTTGAAGAAACCAGTTGTCTGAGAGATGGACGTTAACAATGCTGCAAATAGCCTTTCGCAAGATTTCGTCGAATTTATCAAGTTGTAAGTGACCCGCACATGGAGAAGCTCGTAGAATATAGCTAAGTTTTGGTTCGCTGAGGTAATTGCGCAATACTGTAAGAGCATCATGAGCAGAGATGAATTATTATCATTATTATATATAATAATAATAATAATAATATTATTATTTATTTTATTATTATTATTATTATTATTATCATCATCATCATCATCATATAGAGCTATCACAGTGTTGTGTCCGGGTTGTTTGAAGAATTGATCAACCGGTGACCGCACGTATCGTAGAAGGCGACTAAAGCAATGAGATCAACACCAACGTCAGAAAGGGCATTCGTTTGGTGAGCGCCTAGGCTGCCGAAATTGTTACAAAAATTTTAACGAATGAAAAAGTCTCAAATAGGGGATAGACTGATGGATGATATGGTGCATGATATGATGTAGGACAGAGAGGATTTGAGACAGTCTATTCGTATCCCTACCCTACTTAAACTGGGATTCAAGGTCAGATGATGATGATGATGACAGTCATTTAGAGCTAACTGTAATGCTTAACAATAGCAATAGACTTTAATTGCTGCAATATTTTAATTAGAATCGAACTGGTTAATCCTTAGAGTAAAGATAGACGTACCTATAGAACAACTTGATCCTGTCCAGCCCTCCTTACATCCATCGGGACACTGCCCGTTTTCTCTCATACAGATCTCTTCGTCCTTACAGTAACACTTGCTGGAGCAGTCAGCGCCGAAATTACCTTGAGGACATACTGTGATTAAGCAAGAAAAACCGAATTCAATTTACAATATTCATTTTCGTTAATAATAAATTCCTGAACATAGTCTGTACTTAATATTTTACTTTTTTGATAGCCTACATTCCAATATCCTTACTAATTGATAATTCATTGTTGAATTCTATTAAAACTTATTTAATATCAACTTTGCTGAGTAGCATTACACGAAATGACTTTTTAAATATTATGCTTTACATAGGCCTAAAAGAGATATTTAATTCACGTACAAATTTTGTGCTAAGTCAGCATTCAAGGACCAAAGCACAACTTTATTCGTTTGCGAGCAGTCTAGCATTTTGTTATTTGACAGTTTTTATCCTACAATGAGTGATATTAACAAGTTCGTCTCTTGAAGATATTTAAATTGCCAAACCGTTGCTATATCTCGAGAACTATTACATTAAATGCCATTTTTAACTTCTAAGTGTAATATCTCTGCACATACGTTTATGAATATTACTAGAATCAATTCAAAAATTGTAATACCAAGTGTTGTACTGAAATTCTGTGTAAAATAGCCAACGTACAGCTTCTTAAAATTAGAAAATATAACACACCGCTGTATACGTTGATTCTATAATCTCCACCGCAGTACTGAGAGGAGTTTCCTTTGCACAAATAGTTACATTGGTTCATACTGACACGTCTACCATCATAAGGCTTTTCTCCACAGAAACACTCGAAAGCATACTGAAATTATCAACGAAAAGAAAGTATTTTAAGTTGTAAATTATGACTAAAGATATAACAGTAAAGTCAAATACAACTGAAATAATTCACAGATTAAACGTTTGTACTGCATAGGCTTTCATACCGGGATAGTTTGTGATACGATAAAAATAAGAATTTCAAACTTCGTATGTGAGCTGAGAATGATCAAGTGTAGCTCATACACGCTTTCCGAATTATTCCTTTTAATTAATTTTAACAACAAATAGATGAGACATTGGAAGTATGTTAACTATGTATGTCCCTACTTGCAGTATGAGATTGCACCTACAGTATACGTGTCTGAATGGCCATTCGATTAATCTATTTTAAGTTTTATATGTATAAGCAACTTTGCCATAAATACAGTTGAAATGCGAAGATTTTAAAGTTTAGACTTCAAAAAGGAAATATTAACGTTAATTTTCTCACTCGAAAGCCATGTCAGAGACGGGCGAGCCCAGTACTTGAACCCCGCACATACTGATCAGCTGTCGAATATCTTACAGACATCGCCACTGGCTCCAGCCATAACAGACAAAATGAATAGCCAAGTGATGTATGATAAACAGATAAACACAACCTAACCAATATATATATATATATATATATATATATATATATATATATATATTACATGTATATATATATATATATATACAATATATATATATATATATATATATGTGTGTATGTGTATATATATTATATATATTAATAAATAAATATATACATATGTATGTATATATGTAATATATACATATATATATATATGTATTAAATATATATATATATATATTTATTTATATATATATACATATAATACAAACTGTTTGCATGCAGTATTAATTACGTCTCTCTTAGTGAACTGCCTACTGGCAGGTCACTAAGAGAGACTCTTCTCTGTCTTCCGCTTTCCTCTTCATTTCCACATATGTGCCTGCCTCTGCCACATTTTCCTTCCATTCTACCTTCTATTATCTCATTTAATAGACCTTCCCCATTAGAATGTGTTTTATCCAACTCTTCTTCTCATTTTGTTACATAATTGCAGAAACATTTTATGACTAATTAAATTTCAATAATTTTCATCATATCATTTTGGGGAGTGGGATTCAGCTCACTCGGTTAAGCTGCGCGTCAATTGAAGGAAGTAAAGCCACGTTGAGCGCGGTTAGTACTTTGTACTTTGTACTTCGCGGTTAGTACTTCGTGGACGACCACTTTGGAAGACCCAGTGTCGACAGCGTTGATGTAAATAATCCTCAGGGTGTTGGAGGTTATTCTTAAATCCGCGCCGGCAGCTTTTGATGCGCCAACAAAAGGCAACGCTTACTAATAACCATTGAGTGCAAAAGCAGGAAATAGCCAAAACTACAAACAATCAGCAACCATTAGAAAAAAACTATCATGCGCATGCGTATGTCATGTGCATGGAATACTGAAAAAAAGAAAAACGTAAGCGCAAACGTATAGATTTTTGGAATCTATATTCGAGATTTGGAATAAAATATATACATGTATATTTTTTATATGAATAATGTGATAAGCCCCCGTTATGTTATAGGACGATTAAAGAATAGACTAGCTGTAAACTGCTCGTGTCAAAAGAAGCGACTCATAATAAATATGAAAATCAAAGGGAGACCACTTAATAATATTTTGCTATTTTTCCTTGATAAAGTGTAACCTGAGGAGCAAATTCCCACATTCTATGGGAGTTTGTCCCACCCTAAGTTAACCCTTTTAGTCTCAACGTGATTGCCTGTTTCAGAAAAATCGATATAAATGAAAAAGTTGATATGATTGAATGTTCCGAAAAAGTGGTCAGCACATTTATTTCAGTGTTTTTTTAAACAGTGCGCTTATTTAATTCCTCCAGTAAAGTATAATTTGTATTCTCTCCACCCTAACTATCAATGGAATATTTTCGCAATACTAAATACTACAATGTGGTTTCAAAATGACCTTCGCTATGAAATCACCGCGTTAATCAATGGAGTGTTCTTAGGGAAAGTGACACAGACTTTAAGCGAGAATACTTGCCGTGGACCTGGCTTTCGGCCGAGAAACCAAACATGAAAGCGAGAATCGACATAGTCTCGAAGAAATATAAAGCTCTCTGATGTCAAATTGTAAATTAATGCAAGCAAATTAAAGTTCATCATTTAAGAAAAGGCTGGCGTATATATATATACATGTAACTTCATGAGATTGCAGATTTTCTTGATCATCTAATAATTATAACAATAAATTTAAGAAACATAAACTAAATTGAAGACCCAAAATTTGCATAGCACTAAACTATCCATTTTATACTAATTACAGCTAGATTCTAATTAATATTAATATTTTATCTTACAGAGATTTTCAACTTTTTTAATCAAAATGGTCGTTTGAAATATCTAGGCCTACATATAATGTGTATATAAATACCTCTGTTCCGAAATATGAATTATTTGAATTGCGAATGCATAAGCTTTGACAAAGTTCCAGAGTCATGTTGACTGTGTTGTTCAGTATTCTCCACCCTCTCAGTGTACGGCTGCTAGCAGAGGAAGAATCGTCAGAGTAGCATCCGATATAATCCATGGATTGAGCTGTAGGGAAAAATAACGGAGTTAGCAACCGACAATGCATTTAAACGATCCGTTACATTTAGACTCGATACCAATACGAATATTGCTTTTCTATTAGACAGAGGTGGATTCCCCGTGTTGTGCTCGGGTGTGGTTGGACCACTGCAGAATAGGGCAACCGCAAACAATCTGCCACGTGTACGTAAGAGGCGACTAAAGGCAGGAGCTGAGGATGGTAAGCGGGGACCCACCTCACCATGAAATATTTTCCCCCAGAATTAAATGGTAATTAATCCACATAACTGAGGAAGGCAACGGAAAGCCACCTCAGAAGCCATATTTTTCCCAAGCTATAGGCTACATAAAGTATGGATAAGGCATAGACTTTGTGAAGGGATTAACTTGTTGATCTAAGGAGTGCTCTTAAAGAGCGAGAAAGCAAACTTTGATTATGAATATGTACCTTTAGCTTGCAACTTGGCAGTGGACTGAAGACTTGACAGAGGCTGAAAACCATATAGGTGTCGTAATATCGGTTTTCTGGAAAAAATATGTGATGCAGAAGCACTAAGGCCTAATCTGAATTTCCGCCACTTCTCAAATACTCACGGTGATCTTAAAATAAATATCTCCGACATTATAAATTTTTATGAAATTAGTAACAATCCTACCAATTGTACAATCATTCCATCATACCTTCATACTATCACACTACAATACTATCGTTTGCTAATGAAGTTCCTCTGAACTTGTAGCACTTGGCGCAGTGATTGTCCCTATCTGCCACTATCACGTGATCATCTCTCGTCACATTCAATCCTCGTGCTTGTAGTCTTAGCTGCTGTCACACTCGTATTACCGATACTATTACTATTCAACTATTAACATAATAGGTTAATTCCGGATTATACCGAACAGTAATCCTTAGGCATCATTCCATAACTACGGCTAAGTTAATTCATAATTATATTTAATATTTCCTTTCGTATCAGTTTCCTTCACTAATCTACACATGACTTAATTCATGCCCTCAATTTCTTATACTTATTTATAAAATTGAGTACGTGATTTTAGGATACTATAATTTTAATATTTGTCGAATATTAAATACCAAATTAATTATTGTACGAAATATGAAGACATAAATCCTACAGTTTAAAACTAAAGCAATAAAGCACCTTTTCACAGATCAAATCAAAATCTTTCATTTGAAAGTTTCGAATTAAGAAGGAAGCACCATTTTATCGAAAACGGCGTTGTCATTCGTTTGTTTTTAACACAGAATATCCCAGAGAAGAGTTAAGACGATAATACGATTGGTTGGCGATATTACAATAACTTGCAAACATATTACTCGCTAGCTGAGTAAATAAAAATAATGTCTAGTGGCACACAGTAAATAACTCAAATATCTCACAGTAAATAACTCACATGTCTCACAGTAAATAACTCAAATGTCTCACAGTAAATAACTCAAATGTCTCACAGTAAATAACTCAAATGTCTCACAGTAAATAACTCAAATGTCTCACAGTAAATAACTCAAATGTCTCACAGTAAATAACTCAAATGTCCCACAGTAAATAACTCAAATGTCCCACAGTTAAGAACTCAAATGTCCCACAGTAAATAACTCAAATGTCTCACAGTGAAGAACTCAAATGTCTCACAGTGAAGAACTCAAATGTCTCACAGTAAATAACTCAAATGTCCCATAGTGAAGAACTCAAATGTCTCACATTGACGAACTCAAATGTCCCACAGTAAATAACTCAAATGTCTCACAGTAAATAACTCAAATGTCTCACAGTAAATAACTCAAATGTCTCACAGTAAATAACTCAAATGTCAAACAGTTAAGAACTCAAATGTCCCACAGTAAATAACTCAAATGTCTCACAGTGAAGAACTCAAATGTCTCACAGTGAAGAACTCAAATGTCTCACAGTAAATATCTCAAATGTCCCACAGTAAATAACTCAAATGTCTCACAGTGAAGAACTCAAATGTCTCACAGTAAATAACTCAAATGTCCCATAGTGAAGAACTCAAATGTCCCACAGTAAATAACTCAAATGTCTCACAGTGAAGAACTCAAATGTCTCACAGTAAATAACTCAAATGTCTCACAGTGAAGAACTCAAATGTCTCACAGTGAAGAACTCAAATGTCTCACAGGGAAGAACTCAAATGTCTCACAGTGAAGAACTCAATTGTCCCACAGTAAATAACTCAAATGTCTCACAGTCAAGTACACAGTCAATTTTCAAGCGTGGAAAATTACAGAGGATCAGAAGAACTTGAATGACTCGTAATGAAAATTTTGTAAAAATTGGAATTTATACAAATGTCAGGAACCAATTCATTTCACTAAGTTGCACAGTTATTAACTCCTTTTACCCAATAATTTCGAGAAGTATTATTGTTAGGGATAGCTTACCATTGTATATGTACGTGTATAGAGATAAGATGATAAAGCTGCAAGTAAACATTAACGACGACCACTTACACTCGAGCATCTTCAAATGTTAAGGTATAATTTTTGTGTTACTTCAATTGTTTTATTTTACAAAAATATAAATGTTCATAAATATTTCGTTAAATTCTGATTTTTTTGTATTAGATAATGTACTAAATCTGTAATATAAAGAATATAATATAATACAATACAATTTCTCTTTAACAAAAAATTCCATCCATTGCGAAGTTTGCTATTTACGGGAAGCTTTTCTCAAATATCTGATATGACCTAAATATTGAAACAACTTCATCTCAAATTCCCTTATTCCCAAATTCCTCACTCTTTAATATTCCATTAATACCAATTTACTCATATACTATATTGCGTTAACCTGAAACTAGTACATGTATCATCTGAGTTGGTTTTCCGTTGCCTTCCTCAGCTACTGTTTAGTCGCCTATTGCGACATGTCCAATATTTTTTTGGTCTATTCTTCAGTGGACAGAAAGCGAGGTGTGAATATGTCGTTTAAAAAATCAAATTGATAAACAAAGGTTAACGTCCGTTTTCTCATACACGGATGAGCCGTCCGTTCAACGAGGGAATACTATCATGTATATGTAGTAATAATCAGTAGACTAACAGCATTAGAACATTGAAGAATTGGACCGCATTCCGAGTTTTAAGCTGCGTATTACGAATAACACCGGCTAAGCAAATAATTATAGTAATAACAACTGAAAATAACGATTACATTGCCTAAGCTTACCTCTGTAAATACTACATTTGAAAACTTCTCCGGTATGAAAAGTATATATATACATGAAAGTGTAATTCCTATAATTCGCCTGCATAAGCGAAACTGAAGAAATAATAATGTTAATAATGCCAGGAAATGCGCCCAACTCTTTGGCTTTACCCTCTTGTCATGTTATTCTTCAGTGCACTGCCAAGTAGCAGATTCTAGGTATTCATACTCAAAGTCTGCTTTCTCGCTCCACAAGAGCACTCCTTAGATCAACAAGTTAATCCCTTCGAAAAGTCAAATGCTTTATGTAGCCTATAGCTTGGGAAAAGTATGGCTTCTGGGGTGGTTTCCCGTTGCCTTCCTCAGTTAGATGGATTAATTACCATTAATCCTGGGGGTAAAAAATTTCATAGTGAGGTGGGTCCCCTCTTGCCATCCTCAGCTCCTGCTTTAGTCGCCTTTTACGTACACGCAGCAGATTGTTTGCGGTCGCCCTATTCAGCAGTGGTCTACCCACACCCGAGCACAACACGAGCACTGCATTAACACTTGTCATGTTAATGCAGGAAACTCATTTAATTTGATAATTAAATGCTTATGCACGCATCGTGTACCCTAATGGTCAAGAATAACATTGCAATATACATGTTCCTGCAAAACACTATAAGCCTATATGAGAATGATAATGATTGCGTAATATCACGATGCATGTTAAGCTTTAATGATCATCTATATCAGCTTCTTAAGTCAAACTCTAATCACTAAATCTAACCTGCAATAACATCTCATGCAGAACATTTCCTATGACGTTCAATATTAATTAAGAAAAAATTTGCACAAAATGACAAAATGTACAAAAATTTTAATATACACATAAATCTCGAAATTATTTAAAATCATTTCAACCAAGGTCCATTTACTGAACAGAGCTAAGGCTAAATAAGCGCTAACGAACTCAAACTTAGAGCTAAAGCAATACAAAAGCCCTTAAAAGACACAAATATTTCGATAATGTATGCGACAAAAAGTATAAAGAAGACGAAAAATGCAATACAAAAGGCAATAATATTCTATACTTAATAACGCAAGTTCGAAGACTCTATGATTTAAAATATTTACTCCGATGAAAAGACCTACAACGGGTATTTTTCCGAATCTATCGGGTTATATCAGGAGTAGGTCTGGAAAATACCCCAAATAGGTTGGGAAAAATACTCTGAGCATGGGTTCGAGAAATTTGAGAATTGAACCTACCGACAACTATACTTGTTCGTAAGAGGCGACTGATGCAGATATGACAGCGAAGAGACTTGTGGCTATGTGGCGGTGATTTCTGTGTTTTGTTCGATTGGTCTCGCACTTTCCAGACTAGCAGAGTTCTAGCCATTACACCGATTGTGGCACTATACCACCAGTCTATTTGAACTTTATTGTCTATTAAGCGCGACAGTGGTATTCAGCACATAGCAGCTCTTTATAAATATACTTACAGTAACCACTATTATTATTGTTATTACTATGATTATTATTGTTTATTATTATTATTATTACTTGTATTATTAGTATTATTTTTATTTTTACTCCGGTGTAAAGAACCTAGGGTTTGATAAAAACACTTCAGTTGGCTTTTATAGTAAAATCTCGCTAACTATAAATTCCTATCGACACCCTGCACGACTGTCGATGTACTCGGCGCCGATTTGTCCTTAACCTTAATACGTACGTGTACGTCTAAAATTTACACACATATAAAGTTTACTCAAAAAATTTTTTGTAACAAATAGGCCTACACCGTGTTCAACAATTCTGTAACCAGACGCAACACTGAAAGTCTAGGCTTTCTTACTGTGCATTATTGGAATGTCTTTTCAAAATACAAATGACACTACTGTATATTCAAAACATCATTTCGCATTTCGACGTAAACGCTTCTTTGGAAGTCAGCTGTTAGCTCTGTCTAATCAATCAGTTTTCATTTTAACAAATTATAGTAAATTGAATAAGAAATAGCCTATATCTCTAAGTGATCATCATAATTTAAATTTTCTCAACGCTCCATTTGTGCTTTCGATAGGTTGTCGGTGAGTTATAGAGTTAGGGATAGAGTTTTGTTGGTTTCATTGTTGTCGATGTTGACATGGATAACAGTAGCGCTCAAGTTCTATTTTTGTTAATTCAAGATTATACCATTTATGCGACGGTCACGAGTGAAAATGTTGATGATATTTGTATTTAGCTTCTTTTTATGAGCAGTTATTAAAATGTATGGGGACCCTAAGTTCTACAGTATTGTAGCATAAAAGGCAATTAGTAAACGAATTGTTCCCACTCTTAGTGTAGCTATGGACAGTATCGCCTCATAGAGCTTAGACCATTGCTGTTAACCCCATTATTCTTGTTTATTTGCTAGTTAAATATGTTTGTGTTTCCTGTTGTTGTGGCAATCAAATAAAAAATCAATTACAATTTAGGTCCTTTAAAATATAGAACTATAAACAATATGCTGATAGTTAATAATGAGCAGGCCTCATTTCATCAAACTAATGACTTTTTCACTAATATATAGCCGCATCAAAAAGCCATGATATTCACTTTCTCACAAGATAATAACATTAATGGTTTCATTACCTTCAAACTGTTATTTCATTTTTCCACCTCGGCACAACTGCATTATGAACACATTACAGCGTCAAACATAGGCTACGTAATAAACAAGTAAACAAAAAAGCAAGAACAAATTTTAAAAATTACCAAATTATCTTCAAAAGCAGTCAAATCTTAATCTAACAAATAAAGTCTTCATGTTCTGTGGTATTTTCACAGTGAGCAACAAATTCAATCAATTTCTAAATATTTCAAAGTTTACACATACCGATATACGAATTGCTTTGATATTATTAACTATATGCAGTAAGGCATATACCGTAGACAAACCTTTAACAATTATAAATTACATTTCTAAAAGAAATTCAATAGTTTGAATGAATGCCTAACAATATTCAGCGGGGTATGTAGTCCATAAGAAGACATTTTACAAGTTGATTAATCAGTATTAACTCTAGCAGTTTTACTTCTGCAGGGCTGTGTACATTGATGGGTCCCCTGATCTGTTCTCCGGCGTTAGCGTCTCATAGCTGGGCTCAGCTTCATTATTTTCTCCACTTCTATGTTCTGATTTCATTTTGAAATTGCTGGTCGCATTCACTGAAGGAGTATTTTTAGTAACCGTATCTTTTTTCGCAATCTCGGAATATTCTTTAGTTAGAGCAAAATTCTCATTAGAATAAGTCTGTCTTGAAATATCATCACCAATGATCGACTCGTCATTTCTTGACTCGATATGCCCGGCGTTGTCAGATTGTGGCTTCATCGCTGTACTTCCTTTCAAAACGGTTGTATCACCGGTATCTAAAGACAGAATATTTACTGATCTTGTTCCTGATGCTCCTTCTTTTCTTCTGCTTTTCAATCTGCGCCTACATTTATTATTAAACAATATATTTTATTACTAACATTTTAAAGCTGATTTTCTTCTGGTAGGCTATTTTAAATTTTCTGATAAGAAATTTTGATCTTAAAGTTAAAGAATTCTTAACTTTTTCAAATTTCCAATCATACGTTTAATCCTCAAATATTGTTTAATGATAGCCCATAACGATCTATCAAGTTTAATATCATATTTAAGCTGTTAAGAATTTCAATGCGAATTTCTCATATATTGCTCTCCTAACCGTTCGCCAAGGAATTAAAACACAAATTAAGGGCAGTATTTGGCATTTGGAATATCAGGTATTTGCAAGATATTCTATAACTTTAGCTAATTGGGCATTTAAAGCGACAATTTTTCATTTTGGCCTACTTGTACACTACTTTGGTAGTCTGAAAATGTTAACGCATTAAGTTTATGAAACGAATATTGTACACTTGAGAACTGTATTTTACCTTTCAAGTGGACTGAAGTTTTCTCCGATTTTTATACTGATAAAATATGAAGATGACATTTTTGCAGTATTTCTAGATTATAGAAGTCTCCATTGAGATATATAAAATATATTTGCAAAGCAATGCTAGAATTTCAATCTTTAAAAATAGTACAGATATTGAGAGCCTTTTTTGCAGTTTTACATAAAACAATACGTCTAACGCTTAGTGGAGTACCAAAATAACTATTTATTTAAATTCAATAATAACAGATGTTATGTCATTTTCATTCAATTTAATGACGAAAAATCACGTTTCAGGTCACCCTCGTTAAACTCCATTCAAATAGAATAATAAATTAACAAACTCCTTCATCACCCAAGCATCATAAAACCTTGGCTATCTCCAATCTAACATTTACTCTGTTAACATTATTTAGATCACATAGGCTATATGCAGGGTGAGTAAAAAAAGTGATAACACCTGCAAAAAGTTTTAATATCTCAGGCCACTGCTAAGATTTTCCAATCAAACTTTTACCAATTACTAAAGGACTATTTTTTATAAGGCGGCCAATTTTCATCCATTTGATACATAGATTGGCCAGCCATGAAAGTTTCAGCAGAGCAAACCCCCCTTTTTGAATGTACTGTAAATAAAAATTAGTTTAACTTGGTTTAATTTAGTTGAATTCTTGAGGCCCTGAAAAGGGTCGTTGTGGTGGTTCAGAAAGAACCAGTTGTATCAGGTACAGTACAGGTTTCTCTCGCTGATCCATTCCTGTGCATAACGAGATGCATGAGCCGGAGCATCAACCTGCTGAAAGATGGAACCATTCGGTAGAAGAACCTTGCAATCTTCAAACTGCTTGGGAACTGAAGTATTGACGTAATACTGAGCGTTCACCTTTTCCTTCTCGCCAATAAAATGCAATTTATCCTTACCGTTGTAGCAAACGCCATTTTCAGGTAAAAAATGGGGGGTTGCTTTGCAGAAACTTGTATAACTGGCCATTCTATAGCTTAAAATGGATGAAAATTGGCCACCCCATCACAAATTAGTCCTTTAGTAATTGGTAAGAGTTTGATTTTCAAATATTAACAATAGCCTGAGATATTCAAATTTTTTGCAAGTGTTATCACTTTTTTACCCCCTGTAGAATAACATATATTCATACGAAACGTCTTAAAAGAGTATAGTTTATACAAAGATAGACGATAGATCACAATCCGTGATCAGAAACTCACATGTATCTATATGAAAACTTAGAAATTATTCAGCAAAATGGGCAGAGAGAGTTTGAACAAACCTTTGGCATGTAATAACCGCATATGAAACATTTAGGGCCAGTAACAAAATTAGAGCACAAATGAAACCAATTGCCATTCTTTTCCATGGCTCACTAGGCTTCAGCACATTTTCTGAAAATAAAGAAACTTTAGTTATACTTTAAATACATTTTACTACTTATATTGCTAGAAATTGGCAATCTGCAAAGCAGTTAGCTTAGCTTTAGATGACACAATTTACAGTTTCAGGACTATACATGCGGCATTCTTTTGTAAATAAACTGGGAGGTATTTTCAATAATAATTTCAACTTAGTGCATTCAATTCATAATAAAGGCCTAGTTTTTGTATTTGATATAGCGCAAAAAGTTGCAAACGATGCATGGTCGAGTATAGTCTATACTTAAATTTTATATTAGTCTATCCTAATTCTGCTGTTTTAATCACACAATAAATACACACACAATTTCAATGATTTAAAAATTATGTTTGCTAAATTTCATTTCAGCAAATAAAAGACTTCATGCTTACGAAATATGTATTTCATGGTGTAACTGTTTAAAGGTGCATTCTATATTACTCAGCTATTACAACTCGTCATGACCTCCATCATCTGGTGAGACTAATGTAAAGCACATAGTCAGGTATCTGGGGCACGAAACTGCGTAATCTACGCTGAAATATTAAACTTCTCTAAGAGCAGTATCTTACATGGTTCCAGTCTTAAATCTGACTGTGAAAAATAATATTTAAAAAATAGGGTTACCTCCACATTGAAAATTTTCAGATTGATTATATCCATCAAAATATGAGCAATTGTAGCTTCCAGGCGTATTGGTACAGTTCTGCATGCAATCGTTGGTTTGTTTAGAAGCACATTCGTCAATGTCTGCGAAAAAAATAATTATTACTCGTGTCATGAGAGTCATTTTTATATAAATACACAACATAAAGACACGTTATGATAGAATAAAATGGCGAATAGGCTAATGCATATCATTGAATCTGTTGAGTTCACCACCACAAAAACACACATTCATGTTACACTTTCTAAGCTATTACTATAAATGAAATTTCGAACTGAATGTGTAATGATTTAAAAACTCCCATTGATTTATACTAATATAAAAGCTCAGGCACACACTTCTCTCTCTTTCTCTCTCTCTCTCCCTTTTCTCTCTCTCTCTCTCTCTCTCTCTCTCTCTCTCTCTCTCTCTCTCTCTCTGCTTGGCTGACATATTCAGGACGTCAATTCTCTCACTTAAGAGGGGGCGCACCATGTCTACCTTCCTTTCTTCTAGCATTTGTGAACTTGAACGTTGCCACTCAAGGGAAGAGTCACCATTCACGTCTTCTAATCCGCTTGCAGGTGTCATCAGAAACTTTGTACGATGTTTTTCTTTCATTTATTTCATGTTTACGAGCAATGGTTGATATAAATATTCTTATCAATTTTTTCATATATATCATATTTGTCTAGAGTTACCGCTTTAACCAATGCCAGGACGAGTCCACTTCTCCATTCCTTTTATGGTGATTTAGTTAGTAGACACTAGATAAATATTAACGATCCCATCTATACACAACGATGGTGCACACACATATATGATCAAACACGCATAGCATTTCAATTAATAGTATTGAGTGGGACGGTTGACCTCAGGATCAGCTTCATGATTTCACTGTGTGCTGAACCCAATTTAATCGCACCTTTTCAATGTGCCTATGTGATTTCTTATGTGAAATTTACCAAGTTCGAAGCCGACAGTTCACTGTTTCCATTATATAGTTGCTTATTCTCGGATAGCCATAGGACATATTCTTTATGCAGTGCAATAAAAGCAATGATACCATAAGAATATTATAGGACCGAAACTCTAAAAGTTAATAACATGAATTGTCTAAGAATTTATGAAATGAATTGACTTTAACTTAATCAAATCCGCATGTTTTTATCTGTGTTATTGTTTTGGTTACCATCGCATGTTCTTTGATCAGATATCAGATGATACCCATTCCAGCAGGAGCAGAAGTAGATTCCCATGGTGTTGCTACAGTTTTGCTGACATCCGTGAGATGAAGTCGAACATTCGTCTTTGTCTATTTATAGTTAAAATACAGTAAATATAACACTGAATTAAACAGTTATATAGCCAATAGTTGTACTATATTAAAGTTATTGACATTAAAGCAGGCTATTTTACAAGATATCAAGACTAAACTATCTAATTTTTCTGTTGAATTCTTGGTTTGTGATCTAATTTTTAGATGTTTATTATTTTCAGATTAAATATGTAACACTCTATTGCACTTGTAGTTTATAGCAGCTATATATTAGTAGCTACTGGAGAAATGTAACGAGTAACTAGCGAATACTGCAGAGAGTACGTTGTCATACGGAGTTAAATCGTAGGAATGATCTGCAACCAAAGAGCATGGAATATGCCGTTGTATATTCTTGGTAGATAAATGCTAATTTGGGTGTACATTCTGTGTTATATTTGAAGTACGGATTTCGTACGATAGAGTAAGAGGTAGTAAATTAGAGAGAGTCCATATTAACTTCGACAATCTAAAATTATATATACATGCAAAACTGCATAATATACAATAAATAAACTTTTGATTTAAACTTCACTTTAGAATGCCGTAAATTACTTTATTAAAAAAAATTATACCGCCAATTCCGTTAATTCCTTTAAACAAGAAATGCCATTAAACAACAAATGGTTTGTTTAACACACACCATAATAAATATTAAGATAAATGACCAGGGATGGAATATATAGATACATGTGCATGAAGATAGTGTACTTAATAGTAATTTATAATTTAGAAGTTCTTTCTTTATGGAACGAATACATTTGTAATAAAAAATTTGTATAGCATATACAAATAACTACAAAATACGGGCCTAATAACTACAATACACAGAGTGCCCTATAATATGTGATTTTATAGTTTTCTGGTAAGTGATCTTCAAAGCTTAATAGAAACCGCATAGCCTCAGCAAAATAATCTCCATACTTAATTCCTTATACTTTGAAGTTATTATTGTACAAACAACGTTTTCGTGAATAAGTAGATCAGTCTTGTGCTTAATTAACTTGTCTATATCAAAGTCACTATATCGGAGAAATGGCATTATTACATGGACCTACTTCCTGATATAGTCCTGATAAATATTATGTTAAATAGTAAATTAATATTATGTTACTAGAGAATTCTGTGGCATTAAAATTTATTCCATTACATCATAAAAAACCGCATAGTTAAGCAGTGAATAAATAATCACAATTATAAATAATAATAAAGGTTTAACATCCGTTTCCTCATCCAAGGATGATGCCAGGGACGTCCTCACAGCACACATCACTACAGATCCATTCACCCAAACCAATCTGCAATTGAAATGTACTGAGGAGAAATAAGGTCTTAAATAAAAGCCGATCCGGTGATCAAAGATGGTCAGGGTAGATCGATTATGCGTACGGTGGGAAAAGGTAAGTCTTAAGCTTACTGCAGAAAGTTGAAAGAGAAGAACAAGAGCGAAGATAAATAGGTAAAGAATTCCAAATAACCAACAAATAACCAAATGTTGTAAAGTTACACTAGCAATTATGGTCAAATATCAATCTAAATCCACCCTACATTCTTCTAATGTCGAAATCTTTAAGGTTTTGAGTGAAGATACTTTCAGACGTACCTATAGAACAACTTGATCCTGTCCAGCCCTGCTTACATCCATTGGGACACTGCCCGTTGTCTCTCCTACAGATCTCTCCGTCCTTACAGTAACACTTGCTGAAGCAGTCAGAACCGAAATTACCTTGAGGACATACTGTGATAAAAGAAGTAGGCAATGCATAATTTTATATACGAAATGAAAATTTCCAAGCCGTTAGGCAATTCTCCACAAATAAAATGCTAAATGTTTATTTTCAATGTCTAAGCTATATGTAATGTAATCTATTCAGGAACGATATTAGGCGGATCCATTCAAAAGCTGTTATACCAAGTTTTGCCTAGCCAATTCTGGTTAGTTAGTAACGATTTCAATTTCCTGTGTTGCTTTTCATAATATATCTGGTAAATAATGGTGTGGTGTTCAGCTAGATGAGCTACTGTGTATCTTCCATGATTGCCACACATACTTGCAATATTTACTTTTACAATTTTCGATTGGCTCCACGTGTTTCTTTTCACTGCTTGCATGACAGTTTCTGTTTGTTGTTTGAATTTTTCATGTAGATATTTTGAATGAACTGAAATAAAGCACATCTCTCTCTCTCTTCTCTCTCTTTCTCTTTCTCTCTCTCTCTCTCTCTCTCTTTCTCTCTCTCTCTCTCTCTCTTTCATTTACTCTATGCAAAATGGCAAACAGTTTCATAATAATAGGAATTGAACAAACCGCTGTATACGTTGATACTATAAGCTCCACCACAGTACTGAGAGGAGTTCCCTTTACACGGAGTGCTACATTGGCTCATATTGACACGTCTACCATCGTCAGGCTTTTCTCCACAGTAACACTCGTAAGCAAACTGAAATTGTACGTAGAACAGCATTTAGAGTGCATTGTGTTATTAATGTATAGAGATAATTGCATAACTATATATGCGTAACTACAATGACTGAAAATATGTCGTCGGTGTAAGTGTGATGCTCTTTGTGAGAGAGCCTAAGCTGAGCCTAATGGATGACACTTTTATTTATAAACAATACAGTTTTTTGTTTTAATTTAATATTTTTATCTTAATTCGTTAAATTGTTTCTCATATACTTTACTCTACTATATTACTTACAATTTTCTACATTTCAGTATACATTTATTTTTTTCTAATTTACGATAATGGATTTAACATATTTGTTTTAAAATTTTTCACTTTTTTACCGCGCTTTTTAGCCATATATTTAAACACCTTTTTGTCCTAGAATGTTTTTCCTTTACTTTAATTGGTTGATTTCTTTCTGCTTCACCCACAGAAAGAAATCATTTCCCGTTTTTCATGCTATAGATGTGTTTTCATTGCTCTTTCTTTCCATTTATCTTGTTTTAGCCCTCACTACTCCATATATGACCAACCATTTTACTGGCAGTTCAATTGACCATATTTCTTCCTCATGCAAACTTGTTTACCAACCTATACCGTATGCCTTCGTTTGCCAATGCCTTGATTCTTTACCTCTGCCATACTTTTCTAAATCCTATCTTCATTTTGTTTCACTTAATCTCACTTCTAAACGACATTTAAACATCATTCTTACCTTTCTCTTAATTTTAGCAGGCGATGTTGAGTTGAATCCTGGCCCTGTTTCTTCTGTTTCTAACCTGTCCACTTACTGCCTCAATATTCGGTCTGCCACAACTATCACAAAAAACCTAAACAAACCCGAACTCATTCAACAGTTTATTCTTGACGAGTCCATTGATATTCTGTTTTTGACAGAATCATGGCTCTCTCCTGACACTCCACCTGCTGTCCTTAACTCTCTCACTCCCCATGACTATTACATTCAACATGTTGGTCGTTCTTCTGGTCGTGGTGGTGGCATCGCTGCCATTTTTGGGTCAACTTTTTCTTTCTCTGTTTGTAACTGTTCACCATTTTTATCCTTTGAATATATGTCGTTCCGTCTTGTGTGCAAATCTAAATCCTATCTCCTTTTGTTTGTCTACAGACCACCTTCTTTATCCAAGGCCAATTTCATTTCTGATTTTTCCTGGCTTCTTGAAGACATTGCTTCATCACCCACTGATTTAATAATTATGGGTGATTTCAACATCCACCTAGACTCCAATGACTATTATTCTTCTTCCTTTTTATCAACACTTGATGCCTTTGATCTCAAGCAACATATATCTTCCCATACTCACTCCTCTGGTCATATTCTTGATCTTCTTATCACTCAAAACAGCATGTCATTTCTTGATCAAGGAATCTCTGATCCTTCACTATCAGATCACAGTGCAATTTTCTGTAAATTGCCTGTGCCTGTTAATGTACACCCTTCCAGAACACTTAAAACTTATAGAAAACTCTCTTCTATTAACATTGATGCCTTCTCTGCTGATATTGTGTCCTCTTCTTTGTATTTTAATCCATCTTCAACTGTTGCCGAATATTCAGCTCAATTTAGCTCCGTACTTTCTTCCATATTAGACAAACATGCCCCTCTCAAGACCATTCATTGCCGCTCAAACCCTAGGAAACCATTCATTTCTGAACAAATCCTTAAGCAAAAATCTGAACGTTCAAAACTCGAAACTAAGTTCAAGAAGGATCTGAAAAATCCACCTGAACTAAGAAATTCAGACATTAAGTCCAAGTACCTCAAGCAAAGAAAATTAGTAAATAAAATGATTAGTTCTGCTAAAAGCTTGTATTATCAAAATCTAATATCGCAGAATCAAAATTGTCCCAAGAAATTATGGGGAGCACTTGACTCTCTGCTTGATCGCACCATTCCCAAGTCACTCCCCTCTACCACCTCACCATCTTCTCTTGCTACCTCTTTTCTCAACTTTTTCGATGACAAAATAGCCAAACTCTGTAGCTCTATACCCTCCAACTCCATTGACATCGACAACTCCATTTCTGTAAATATGCCTGAACCACCGCTACTTTCTAGTTTTGAACCAGCTAAACCGGAAGAAATACGCAATTTTATTCTTCGCTCTACCGACTCATCTTGCTGCCTTGATGTTATTCCTACACGCTTACTGAAATCCTGTATTGATGTTTTAGTTGCTCCTATTACTTACTTAATCAACCTCTCACTCTCAGAAGGTATCTTCCCGACCTCCTTCAAACAAGCAGTTGTATCTCCTTTGCTAAAAAAGCCTTCTCTACCAGAAAGATGATCTTTCCAGTTACCGTCGTATTTTCAATCTTAACTTCATCTCTAAACTTCTTGAAAAGGTAATTTATACCCGTTTATGCACTCATCTTGATTCTTTCCCTTCTCTCTCTCATTATCAATCTGCCTATAGAAAACTCCATTCTACTGAAACCGCTCTTCTTCGTATACATAATGATCTTAGCTTGGCCATGGGTAGTAAACAGGTTTCTGCCTTGGTTCTTCTAGATCTCTCTGCTGCCTTTGATACAATTGACCATGGCATTCTAATAAATAGGCTTAAATCTTGTTTTGGCATTTCTGATTCTGCCTTTTCCCTTCTCACATCATATCTCTCATGTCGCACACAATCTGTTGTTATTGGTCAAAATCGCTCTTCTGAACTACCCCTCCTACGCGGTGTTCCTCAAGGTTCAGTGTTAGGTCCATTGCTCTTCTCTTTATATATCACACCTCTTAGCTACCTGCTTGCTCAGTCCTCCATAAATTTTCATTTTTATGCAGACGACACACAACTATATATTTCCTTTCTAATCATGATTCTGATCAAAAACTGGCTCATCTCTCATCCATTCTTGACAAGGTTTATTCCTGGTTTTGTGCTAACCGTCTTGCTGTTAATCCTTCCAAAACTGAGTACCTTTTAATTGGCACTCCTCTGCAAAGAAGTAAAATTACCATAACTCTGTTAATTTTCAGAATCCAGCTCTTTCACCTTCTCGATCTGCCAAAAACCTTGGAGTCATATTTGATGAAAACCTTGACTTTAAATCCCATATCTCTTCTGTTTGTCGCGCTTCTTTCTTTCAGATTCGTCAGATTAGGCAAATACGTCCATCCCTTACTAGAAATTCAGCCACTATCCTTGCTAATTCTATAGTTCATTCAAAGCTCGACTACTGTAATTCATTATTACATGGTTGCCTACTTCTTCTCTCAATCGTTTGCAGCACGTCCAAAATTCTCTTGCACGTGTTGTTTGTAAGTCCTCTCGACTTCAATTTCGCTCTCTTTCTCTTCTACGCAGTCTTCACTGGCTCCCTGTTAATCAACGCATAAAATATAAAATAGCTGTATTAACTTTCAAAACTCTGCGATTTGGCAAGCCTTCTTACTTATCTGAAATTCTTCTTCCCTATCGCCCATCACGTACACTTCGCTCCACCGATGCCAATCTTCTCTCAGTTCCAAATATTCTCACGTCATTGGGCAGACGTTCATTTTCTTACGCAGCACCCACAATCTGGAACTCTTTACCTGCTAATCTTCGCTCTTGTTTTTCTCTTTCAACATTCTCTAGCAAGCTTAAAACTTACCTTTTCCCACCATAGACATAATCAATCTACCCTGACCATTTTTTGATCACCGGACTGGCTTTCGTTTAGGACCTTGCTTCTCCTCAGCACATTTCTTTCGCAGATTGGTCTGGGTGAATTGATCTGTAGTGATGTGTGCTTTTGTGGACGTCCCTGACATCATCCTTGGATGAGGAAACGGACGTTAAACCTTTATTATTATTATTTATCTGGTACGCAAATCGTGTAGCTGCGCACGAGGACTTTTGCTTCGAAAACACATTGCTGTTATTCAATTATAGCTAGTTGAAATTAAAAAGTTAGACAATGCATTAAAACGACAGATAAAAACTAGACTAACGTAGACATGCTTTAATTTTATTCGCTAAACGTGTTCATATTTTTACAAACCGCATAGACTTTTATCCTTAGCCTGCTAATTTTAAACCCTACTAAAGAATCTCAATATGCAGAGAAATTGGAATTTGAGATACTTCATTGGTTATTTGGAACACAGATTCTTCGTTAAATTATCTCTGCTACATTGGAAGAACCAATACGAAGGTATCAAAACGTCAATACCTCTGTTCCAAAATATGTGCTCGGTGAATTTCTAGTGCAATATTTCTGACAGAGTTCTAGAGTCATCTCCAGTGTATTGTTCATAATATTCCAGCCTTTCAATAAGCGATCTACTTCTCCGTTGTAGAGTTCCGTAAAGCATCCAATATCAACCATGGCTTGAACTGCACAGAGAAAAGAAGATGCCAACTAATAAGGTATTTTAATTGCCATTGTTCTGCACAAAGAAGAACAATTGTTTCTCTACCGGGCAAAAATAGAGTCCAACTAGAAGATGTTATCCCGGAAGATATCTCTACCCATTAGCACTTAGTCTTAACTGGATCGATTCCCGAAGTTTCACTAATTTCCACTGAGACCTAAATTCTCCTTCACTGCTAAATATTTTTCTGAAAGGTGCATCATGAAAAATAGTGTAGCTGAGAATATATAGCCATGCATAACAAATTAGGAATAATTTTCGTTCCGTAGCTATTGTAAAAATAGCATATAGCCTACCTGTTAACTTTCTCAAAATAATTCCCTTCACAACTCCACACTTATTTCACATAAATCATTTAGAAAACTTGCTAAGAAACGTAGTTTACTATTAGGCTACATTACTACGTCGAATATTAAATTCTAAATTAATAATTATATTAAAGTAAAGAGATCTTCATGCTAGTTTGTGGAACTAAAGCATTAATTGAACATTTTCACAATCTATGGCGGTCTGATACGTTTATTTGACGTATATAATTAAGACTGAATCGCTTAGTTGTAAAAGGTCGTTATTCTTGGTTTGAATCCTTAAAAAGAGTAACAGTTAAACGTAGAAAATTCGATGAGTTGGCGTAACTAGTATTCATATTGAAGGATAGCGACACACGAAAAATAGAAAGTAATTCAAATGTCTCACAGTGAAGAACTCAAATGTCTAGCAGTCAAGTACTCTAATGTCTCGCAGTCAAGTACTTAAATGTCTCGCAGTCAAGTACTCAAATGGCTCGCAGTGTAATACTTCAATGGATCAGCATGAAGAGAGTGAAGAATTTGAATGACTCGTAGAGAAGATTTACAGCAAATATGATTTCTGCAATTGCCAGGAAGCTGTTCATTTTATAAATTTCACAATTAATAGTATATATTTGTCAATAATTTCCCTAATTATTGCAATACGAGTAAATTACCTTTACGAGTATGCATCGATAGATATACGATGAGAAGGCTGCAAATGAAACCTAAGGACGACCTACATGTATATATGTGCATTTTATAGTGTTACGATAATATTTTTGGTTTATTGTCAGTTGTTTTAGTTAAAATCCTCGTTTTCCTAAATTGTTCATTAAATTCTGAGCTACATTGTTTATAATATCTACCATCTGCAATAAAAATAATACAATTTAATCTATTAGAATTAATCACTATTAAAGTATATAGTCTATTTCATAAGTTGCTATCTAGAACTGGATTTAATCCCATGCTTTGTTAATAATAAATATTAAAACAACTTTGAACTAATTTCCTTTTGTCTCACTTATGTTCATTCAACTAATACAGAAAGTTTCGTTCCAGGTTATACTGCATTCGCCTCGAACTATCTATAATAGAAATACGATAGATGGTTTTCCGTCTCATTCCTCAATACTTAGTCGCCTCTAACAACAAGTTCAATTTATTGTTGGTCTATTTAGTGGCATGATCACGAGGCGGTATCACAATAGGCCTATCTGTAATAGTAACTTATTAAGTACATGTAGGCTCACAGCAGTAAAGCGTTGAAGACACATTTAGGAGTTTAAATGTGAGTAAAACGAACGGCGACCTTAGTCAGGTTTTGCACTGCAAGTCTGCATTAGAATATTTTACTTCTAGGCTATATATTCACAGTTGTAGATATCATGAAGAACAATTTTGCAAGTCTAATTGTTAAACCAGACATGAGATTTTTGTACAGGTGTGAGTGTTTTTATGTGTGTTTAAAAATGAAAGTAGCTTTCAGCGGCTGAGTAAGATATGCTAATTACGCCATCCTCTTTCGCCATAGGTATGAATTTGGACTCTCAAGCCGTGACTCTTGGACTTGCACTATTTTGGTAAATAGAAAGTAATCGGAAAATTTGCAACGCTATATCATAACGGTGTGGGTGGCTCGAGCTCTCAATAATTCACCCCTCAAAAAGTCAGAATCTTGTCAAAGCTTTTTCACAAGAAAATGTGCTGCGGTTTTGCCTAACGGAAATTAAATATTCTATAGTTATGACTAACACTATTTGCTTTCGGTCAATAGATAATGGAACAACCGTAAATTTGTAGTTTAAAAACTTAGAAAGGCAAACAAACTCAGATGCTACGTTTGCAAAAATTGAAACCAACATTAGGCTTGATAAATGATGCAGTTTTTAGTGAATGATATAAATTTTCTGAGCAACAGAGTGCATTTGCAGAACATGAAAACAGACTATGCATTTATGTAGGTGTAGATAGGCCAATGTACATTGGACCTGCCATTCCGTAGAAAACAAAAGAGAGAGGGAATTAATCCAAATATTTCTATTGTGTGCTTTTCGTACAATTTTACGGACTAATTCATTGTCCGATAGTCTAACTGATAACTATCCATGGCGAATCCAGGGGGACGGGGAACCGCCCCCCCCCTTAGGCCGGCCGATAAAAAAAGTTAAAATATAGTTTAATTTTTTAATTTTTTTATTTATTTATTACTTCATTGTATCTATGACAATTTCTATGTTGTAAATATGTCTGTAAGGGCAGTAGTTGGGGGAAAAGTACGACAGGGAACTCGAACAGTTCCACTAGCACGAATTTTTTCAAATAATGGCCCCACTGGTGGCCTATATTTGGTATACTAGGAGCCGTGCATAATGGAAGTGGCCCGAAAAATGGTGACCGCTTCATTAGCTCACATTTTTTACTTCAACCACTGTTTGTGAGGAATAAAGGGTGTTAGTAAAAAATGTAACCTCTGTCCTGAAGAAGTGGTGCAAACAGCACCAAAATTAGGTCACTTTTGAATTTCGTCCAGATCCGCTGAGTTTCTACAGAGGTGAAAAAATTAACTTACCTTATTCCAAAACAAATGTAAGAATTTAGGCATTTTAGGTTTCCCCTGACTTCAGTACGGGTATGAGTGGGGGGGGGGGGTAAGATGCGGAGATACACTCACTCTATGAGCCGAGCGCAGAATGGTGAAAAAATTGTGAGCCCCCCTCCCCCACAGCATTTTTTCTGGTTGCGCCACGAAGATGTCTCGAAGAAGCAAAAAAATGTATACACTCTAAAAGCAATTGGGGGCTACCCCTTCAAAAATTCCTGGATCCCCTCTGATAACTATAGCACTGTTTCCATTTCATTTTTCTAACCTCCTATTCTTCTTATTTTTGTATTCTTCTTATTTTTCTAACCTCCTATCAATTCTTAGCAAGTCAATCATCTAATTCTATTGTGCTTCGACACGTATAGCAATATTAGCAAACTGAGAATCAATCAGAATAAATGCACGTCGTGTTTGGTATAAATGCTTCAATAGAATAAATTATGTAGTGTGCTGCAATCAAATATGCTTGCCATTAGACCTAAACATACATGCACTAGTGTCTAGTAAAATTATTTCTAAAATATCTGGTCTCATATATTCCATTGACATTATATTACTTTTATTACTCAAAATTCGCGGATTTCTCAGTTTAACATGACAACAGATTAGGGTCAAATATTTAGGGCATAGGCCTATTACTTTGCAATATTTAGCACATTTTCGATTAACTCGAACGCAAATGCAGCTTCACGGTCTACTTACTTGGGTTGACAAACCTGAATAGTAACGTATAATACACACTTATTGAGTAAATATCAGAATTACTTCCTGTTCTTTTAAGAATTATTAATTGAATCTTAACTAAATGCTCGTTATTCTTTGCATACAAATACGAAGAAATTTGTTTTGGCATTGGGAACTGCAGGATATTTTAATGAATAAAATAAACTTATATATAGTTCTGTGATGGTTACTCGCGCGAACGGAATCACAGAATTCATCTTCACGGAATACATAAAATTTATAAATACAGAACCTACGATGAATTATTAAGATATTTTAGTTTGGCTTAAACACTTCAATCAGCGAATGAACCTGTCTACCCATGTATATAACATCCGCTGGGTGTTTGCTGCCAAGCAACTGACTGATAGAGCGTTATACACACATATAATCTTCGGTGCCCGTAACACGGGCATTGCTAAGAATCTTTATATCAAAATTTTTAATTCGCTGCCAAATGTAGTGTTTCAAATATAGGCCTATTGCAAGATCTCAATGAGCACATGAAGACAAGGTGTAGATAAATTTAGAGTAAAAAAGTTCTCTATTTTCAGCAGTTTTTTTTCTATTTCGACAACGTGACAAATATTGCATTCAATAAGCATTGTATCTTCTTTTCAGCGCACTGCCAAGGGGCAGGTTCAAGGTACATATTCATACTCAAAGTATGTTTTCTCGCTCCATAAGAGCACTTAGATCAACAAGTTGTTGATCCCTTCACCTAGTCTCTGTCTTATCCATACCTTATGTAGCCTATAACTTGGGAAAAATATGGCTTCTGAGGTGGTTTCCCGTTGCCTTCCTCAGTTAGGTGGATTAATTACCATTCAATCCTGGGGGAAAATAATATATATTACAGAATCATTGTATAGAGAATTGATAATCCGTGATGGTATCCAACTCCTTTAACACAACTTGTGTCAGGTGGTGTCTTCGCTAGTAAATTCTATCAAATTATAATATAATAATTATAAAACACGCAGTATATTGAAATGATCAGCCATCTTGATACCTATCACTTTTAATAACATATTATTAAATTTATTCATTTGGTAATTTAGTCCATTTTCTCTGTAGTCAGTTAGTTGAATGTTCGAGAGTTTACTCTCATATCAGTGCGGCCAGGAGTCGAACCCACGAGAGTTCAATTCAGCTCAGCATCTGTCGTTAAAACCTTCATTCCGGTACCTGACTACTTTAACTACTGCGTTATTGAGACTTTTAGGCTTCAATTAGCCATCCTAAACGACCTTCGATCGAATGTCCGAGATTTTATACCCTGATAAGCTCCCGTAATTAAAGTCTATCCATCAGAAATTCATCGTAGCATTCCCCACTTCAATTCCACAACGTTACCTTGACCGGCAGACGGATCCATCGCTAACTAATGAACCTCTTCGCTGATGCTGCCGTCAGATGATCCTAACTTACTAAGTCAGTTAAGTCAGGAAGTCACAGACCGTGGGTTCGACTACTACACTGAATCTAAGCCTGGAAATCAATTCAGCCCCTGAACTACTGTTTCTCGACTGTGTGGAGGATTTAATAATTGAATCTCCGAAATAATGTGAGCTTTGGTAATTATTCCAGCTAGTTTTAATTTTTACAGATTTTGCCCTTACTGTATGATAAAATTATGAACAGTCGCAGTGGAATTATCCTTCTGATAATGTTGTTGTTAGTAAAAAAACATGTAACTTGGTCAGAAACTTGAGTTCTAATTATAATTGCTAACAGGGTCTCTGATAATTTTCCTCATGCAGGAAGTATTTGTTGAGGAAGTATTTGTGTGATTTTTACGATTAGATATAGCTAAATCAAAACCAGAGATGGGAAATATGTTTATATCACTTCAGATAGAATTCAACCATACGCATGAAACACATGTTGAGAATATGAAATGGGATACAAAGGCGCGAAAGGTGATCACAAAACATATAGGCAAATAAACTCCTGCAAAGCAATTTAAAATTATTAAAATATCAAGACAATTAATATAAGCATAATATTATATGCTCATATGCGCTCCTACATATTAGATCACATATAGGACCTACATATATATGAATATACAATAAACCAAATATGCAACAATGATCTAATGCAATTGCGCATGCAGCTGCTTCAACTATCACAATTTTTTTACTAATGAAACTTAAATGACCCAAGATTCTAAGTGACATCTACAAACATATAGTTTAATCGTTTTAGACATATCATT
Organism: Enchytraeus crypticus; assembly: GCA_905160935.1. Taxonomy (NCBI): domain Eukaryota; kingdom Metazoa; phylum Annelida; class Clitellata; order Enchytraeida; family Enchytraeidae; genus Enchytraeus; species Enchytraeus crypticus. Next base: position 66,519 of record CAJHZI010000894.1, on the reverse strand, counting down.
TAAAAATGAACAAGTAATAAATTTATTACTTAGAAATTAATAAATAATTAATTGGAAATTATTTATTAGAAATTATTAAAATATTGGTCTCTCTTAGTGCACTGCCTACTGGCAGGTCTATGGTACATAACGCCTCCACTCTTCTCTGTCTTCCGCCTTCCTCTTCATTTCCACACATGAGTGCGTCTTTAAATCATCTAGCACACCTAATATCGGCCTACCCCTGCCTCTTTTTCCTTCCATTCTACCTTCTATGACCTCTTTTAATAGACCTTCCCCCCTTAGAATGTGTCCTATCCATCTCTTCTTCCTATTTCTTAATACATTTATCAACTGTCTATCTGTGACAACTCTCTCCAGGACTTACCCTTGATATGAGTTTTGTTTTAACTGAATTAACGTCATTAATTAAAACTAGATTGTTAGTAAGAAGTACCATGGTTCGCATTGACTTGAAAAATGTACAAGCGCGTATCAATTTTAGGATTATTAATTGCTACCTTACAAAACATTTTCCCTTGACTTTCTAATTGAAAGCTCTAATTAATAGCTATCATAATCTCCTTCAACGAGTCCATTCAAAATCTGATTGAAAAAATTAGGTCAAACTCACATTCGTCTAACGGTAGGCCTAATCATCATTAACGCATTAAGCCATTGGAGCAATATTACATTGGGGAGCAATTTTCGAAGAGTGGAAGAATGTGGGATTTAAAAACCACAAGAAGTTACCACGCTTAGAAATTAAATAACCATATTTGAATCAAGACCTACAAAATATTTTGGATGAAAATGATTTCGGTTCTGAATGGATCCCTAAACAAAACTTAAGGTTGTACAACATTATTTTAAATCAAAACAATAAATTATTTTGCTGGTAAGGGAAGTCGGATATAATGTCAAACTTTAGCTCGCTGTAGCTTAAGAAATGCTGAGCAATGCACTTGTCAATTACCTTTAGTTTTCACCCTTAATAATAATAATAATAACAATAATAATAACAACAATTAGAGTGCTACAGTCATCAATGACAAGCACTATTGTATCAAAATCAAGCCGGCGAGCAAAATGAAAGGTCCAAAAGAGATGCAAATCCCAAAATCCAGAAAATCAGTACAAAGTTCCTTCTACCAAAGAAATACAGCTTTCATCTTCGACTTAGCTAGGCCTATTCGAAATTTTCTGGATTGCTGATTTCGGCAGTGTAAAGAATTTTAGATTATAAACTTGGCTTTGGTTCCATAGTTGTTGACGCGGATGGAAATATCACTCAAGTTTTAGTTGATGTCATTACAAGATTTCACATGTACTACTGCCCATAAGACTCTCTCGATATAAATATCTACTGCGAGAAATCTGAATTTAAACGTCTCCTTGAATCATACGTGTTCCCTTTAAATAAATTAACTCTCTTTCACTGTTACATTTTAAAATCTCTGAAATGATTAAAATAGGCCTAATGACCAGTGTAGGAAATAAATCAAAACACGAAGTATTTAAATCACATATTCTATAGCAGTAGCAAAATGTTCAGCCCTGCCCTTAGAAATACTTAAACAAAGCTAATAAAGCTATCGTTAACATCTGTTTCCTCAATCGAAAGCGATGTCAGGATTTGAAACCCGCATATGCTGAAATATTACATAAAGATCATAAAGATAGTATCATATAATATTGTTCTGTACAATTTAGGTCAGTTACTAAACTCTACTCTAAGCAGTATCTGGTAGTTATTATTTGTCTATCTTATTTCAAGAAATCAATGTTATTTTTCTGTAATCTAGCTACAAAGGCACGAAGTTAACTTATTTCTTACGACCAAAGCTTTGAATATCTATTCCTTGCCTTTAACCCTTTTCATTTGTACAGCTATCTCAGTTCAGACATGAACAAATGAAAACATACATCTGCTTACCTACTAAGCAAATGAGCAAGAATCACAGAAATATGAACATATGAGAAAATGCATAAGTCTTGAAAATCATGTGAATCAGAATATCATAATACAGTCAAAAAGTTACTGTAACATTTGAAAATTAATATTTACAAATTGAGTGACCAACTTATCTAACTTATCTAATTAATTTTATGTTTACGACGTAGAAATACGAATTCCTTAAAAGTTCTTAAGTACATACAATAAGGCATATTTAAGCAAAAACGTACAAAAATTATAGAGAAATTCAACAGTTTCATAGAACGTATAACAAAATGCAGTGGGGTCTATAATCCATGAATAAGTTTTTCTCTTCAACTTAATCAATATGAAAAAAGTAAAGTAAACACGAATTATAGTGAAATAATCAACTTTGTTGATATCTATCACTTTTAATGCCACATTTTTCAACCGTTAGGCAATTCAGACCATTTCCGCTTAACCAGTCCAGTAAATGTCCGAGATTTTACTCTCAGATCAGCGCGGTCGGGATTCGAACCCACAAGGGTTCAATTCACCTCAGGATCTATCATTTAATATTTCATGATGTTACCCCTACGCTATTTAGATATTCTATGAGAATATGAACTCTTGCAGCTTCACTTCCGCAGTGATGTGTACATCGAGGGACCCCCTGATCTGTTCTCCTGTGTTAGCGTCTCATAGCTGGACTCAGCTACTTTGTTTTCTCCACTTCTGCTCTCTGAATGCATTTTGTCGTTGCTAGTTGGGTTCACTGAAGCAAGATCTTTTGTAGCCGCAGCTATATTAGCATTCTCGAAATAATTCTCATAAGTGTGTTTTGCAAAATCATCACCAGTTATCATGACGTCATGTCCGATGCTTTCAGATTGCGGCTTCATCGCCGTATTTCCGTTGACGTTACTCTTACTGCCAGTATCTGAAGAAATGATATTTAAAGGTGTGGTTCCGGCAGCTCCATCTTTTCTTTTGTTTCTCAAGTTGCGCCTAAAATATTTAAGCAATATATACTAAATTTGTTAGTAATATTTTAAGCAGAATTTAGTCTCCTATTTAAACTGTTTGATCATTGAGTTTTGATGAAATTATATTATAATCTAGAAATGCGTTGATTTCTAAGCTCATTTCGTCTCAATTCCATGAATATACTAATTTGACAACATTAAAAGTATAGGCCTACTTATAAAAATCAGTGCTCTGAATCTTTGTAAATTTGTAATAGAGGCAATAATTACAATATATTATCCTAATGCGACAAATATTTATTTTTTAAATTTGAAGTTATTGACTTAACCCTTGGATAAAAAGTGAGTTTGTGATGCGTCTATTTTCAACCAGAACCAGAATTAAATATTATCCAACCACGCTCCTAAAGTGTTTGACAGGAAAGGTAAAACATAATTAGAGTCAACTGATACTCTTTTACGATCCTTCACTATTAGAATCACGTCTAAGCCCTTTAAGCAATTGGACCTGCTCTTCATTAATCAGTTTAGTAAATTTCGAATATTTAACTCTCGTATATGATTGACAGGGAATCAAATCACACAGAAATTCAATTGAGGTCTGTACCAGATGCTTAACATTTTAGAACTTTACCAGAGTTTCTGCATCTTAGGCTATATGTATTTAAAGATTTAAGACAACAATTGTCAATTTTACAACAGCCGGAGAAGTGGCTAGGGCTTTAGGCGGCTTGTGTATCGCATTAGAGCTTATGCACACGCATAAGCTCTAATGCGATGAAAAGTTATTAAAAACAATTCTAGAACTTTTAGCGTCAGAAATTTTTTAATTTAATGAATATTTTTGACTGATTTTACTTAAGATGATACTCATCGACGCTAAATGCAATAATAATTATATTTAAAATTTAGAACAACAATGAAAAACTTCGTATCCGTTTCATTCAGTTTCCTGTTGGATTTTCATATTACAGGCAAGCTATTTTTCCACGTTCAATTAAATCGATAGAACAGAAATATTGTTGCAATTCCGGAATCATCATATGAATTGAATATATGCAACCTAGAATTTGCTCTGCTGCTTTGGACTATTAGCTTATGCATTATAAATGTGTAATAACACAATATAGAAAGGGATAAATTGATACATGTAACAGAAACCTATCTATAAGAAAACCGTATCATAACAAAATCAACAAAATAATCATTGAGAAATCTGACCAAACCTTTGGCATGTAATAACCACAAATGAACCAATTACAGCCAAGGACACAATCAAAGCACAAATTAAGCCAATCGCTGTCAATTTCCATGGCTCACTAGGCTTCAGCGTATTCTCTGCAATTTCAGAAAATAAAGAACTTTAACTACACCTTCAATGAAATATTTACTGCTAATAAATTTTGATAGGAACCATTCACTATCAACCTGACAAACTGTAATCTAGTTTCACAGCTTTAAAGTTTTCACACCTACGCGCCGGATTATGTGCATGCCAAGAAGGAATTTTTCACACGGTTTTGACAACGTTGAATCCACAAATTGTCGTGGCTGTTTCTTAAATAATCTCTACGATAGAGGTATTTAGAATAATGTTTAAAATTTAAATTAAGAGTGTACTAATAAGTTATTCATTAATTTTCTTAATATAAACGAAGTTGGAATGATCGCAGTAGGTGGAGTCCGACGCGAATTTCCAACCCAAAGTAATCAACAGTAATCAAAGTAATCGCCTCATATATTTCAGGAAAACATTTGTTAGAAATTTAATAATTTCGGAGTTTGAAAATCCTAAAATTATTGTACTGGATGTCAATCAGAGGATTAATTGTACCAATAATGTAAAAGTTACAATTTCATAGAGAACGGAAAACTGTCGATATCAATGGATATCCGTATAATGTTTCAAAATCTTATTAAGTTTATTTATTTGTCTTAAGATAGAGGAATAGGTTTAGTCGATAGTGCAATATTTGGGGTTTATGATTCTAAGTTTCGCTGCATTACAATTTAATGCTTAAACCTATTTGACAATCAGTAATAGTATTCCAAATACCATAAATTACATATGTATGTTAAAATGCGCAGAATATTACTATGTAAAAGTAAGTACATATAGCAAATACAAGGACATGTCGTCAGGCAGGATGGTTGCTGAATTAGGTAATAGAAAATAGTAAAGGAAAATCGAAAAATTTAAAGTTGCATGACTTGTTAAATCATTCACTTTACATGTGGAAATAAATAGGAAAATAAATGATAATTTAATTTAAAAGGATAAAAGATAAAAGTTTATAACCCATGAATCTGCAGCTAGGCAAAAAATGAGCGAGAGAGATTAAATTAGCCATGCTTGACAGAAAATTACTTACATGTAGATGTTCATAAATATATAATTTTAAATGAAGTGAAATTTAAAATACCATTTAGAAAAATCGTATTGATTCGAACACTGTTAACGAATGATAGAGTCCATATATAGGCTATTTATATTACAGTAAGAGAGCTACCTTTGCAGTTGTATCCATTTTCATGCAGAGTAAATGTGTCCCTGCAACCACATTTGTAAGATCCGATTGTGTTATTGCAAAACTGTTCGCAACCTCCATTAAAATTTGAACATTCATCCAAATCTGCAAGTAGAAAAAAGAGAAATATAATGATCAATGCAGCATCATAATTCCGCCGATGCTTTCAATTGAAATTCAACTCTTTAATTTACACGAAGCTGGTAGAGATGGGAATTTTATGAATTTCCAGAGTTCGGGTTCGGTTCGGTTAGTTGAAAATGAAAGTTCGGTTCGGTTCGGGTTCGGTTAGAAGTTGGCAATTTGAGAGTTCGGTTCGGTTCGGTTCGTTGAAAATGAAAGTTCGGTTCGGTTCGGGTTCGGTTCTAACAAGAGTTCGGGTTCGGTTCGGGTTCGGCTTGCTTTCCAACTCGCAAGAATTCGATTCGAGTTCGAAATGGTTTGGTTTAACTTTACTGGTAACTTTTAACTTTTCGTTTAACTTTTTGGTTTAATTTTCCGTGTAGCCAGCCCAGTGAATGTCCGAGTAAAATCTCGGACATTCACTGGACTGGCTACATGGAAAATGGACAAAATTGCCTAACGGATTTAACATGTGGTATTAAAAGTGATAGATATCAACGTAGTTGATCATTTCACTATAATGTTTGTTATGTTATGTTATTAATCATGGTTATGACAAACATGTTTAAAATGGTTTATGTTAAATATTCTTAAAAATTCATTAAGTCATAATAGCTGCCACATTTTTTCACCTGGGTAAAAATATGACAATGAAAAAAAGAGAGAAGTGGTATTTATTCCTGTACATTTCCTAAAATATTGTTAGTTGACCAACAAATGCTCATAATATAGATATTTAGCTTTATTATTGTATCTGAAATATTTTCTTTGATTATAACGACCAAATGCTTCATCAATTTTTAAATTTTTATTGTCACTATAGGCCTATATATTAGATTCATTTATAATTAAGTGGAAATATATTGGCTAAAATTTGATCCAATATCTCAGAGACAAATTAAATTGCAATTTATTAACATAAAAATATCAAATAAAGATGATTTGATAAACACGAGTACTTCCATAGAAATATGAGCATAATATGCACCGTTTGCTATCACCTGACCAATAATAAGCTTTATAATATACCTTAGGGTTTCAAATTTGAAACTCTCAGATCAATTATGAAGTTACGAAAATAGTTATTAAATTATTGCATCGCTATGGTGCCAAATTATTTACTCCAGATAGCCTTAACACATATAGAATGTCATATATAATTATTTATAAATCTGGCGGCAGAAATATTAAGGTGGCACACTAAAATTATAAAAAATTCATAATTTGAATTTAACAAGAACAAATCCACCTAGATTGAGTCAAGCATTTTCAGATTTGTATGGGGATACTCTCATCACTTTGGTCTCTTAAAGATAGTTAGAACAAAAGTTAATCTTCATTCCATATTTCAATGCCGTATCATTTAAACTATCCATTATCTTCTGTAGGCCCGTCTCGATTCCCGCTACTATTCCTTTGTACCGCTACCATTTTAAAATTTGTGTCGGAACTAGCTTTACCTGAATATATGCTGTTAGATACTGCAAGACATGTAAATGCAAAAACAAATATATATTTGTATTGTTCTAACTATCTCTATTTAATGTCAGGCTGGTGAAGAAGAAAGGAACTCCAAGAGTTTAGTTCAGTTCGATTTGGACGAAGTCTGGGTTCGGGTTCGGCCAGAGTCTGGGTTCGGTTCGGCTAGAGTCTGGGTTCGGGTTCGGTTCGAGTTCGATCAGAGTCTGGGTTTCCAGTTCGGTTCGGTTCGGTCAAAATTCTAGATTTTAGGGTTCGGTTCGGGTTCGGTTCGGGTTCGGTTTGATTCCCATCTCTAGAAGCTGGGGTGGTTTCCAGCGAGAGTTGAATTTCTTGTGTCTGGCGATACCATCTACGATATTAAAATTATTTCAAATTTCCCAAAAAGTGCTAATGAAAACGATCGAAATATTACTTTTTTATGCATATATTTAAATACTTAGACGTGCACAAACCATCATTCTGATATGAAGTATCAGCATAAAAAATACAAGCTATAGTGCAGAATCGGGGTAAAACTAGGGCATATGGCACTTAGAAGGCACTTAAATGCAATATAGTAAACATTAGTCATAAATATCCTACCAATGACATAAGTGACAATAATTATTATGAATTAAAACGCATCTTTCAGATAGAATCGTGTATGTTTTCAAACTATAGCCTACATCTCAATACTGAAAAGACTTCGGATATATCTTAGAATCTCGATACCAAAGAAATCAAAAAAGGCATAACACCATACAGCTAAGGAACAATGCGTTATTTTATCACTCTGAATAAAAAAATTATATCTTCAAAAAATATATCTTCACAACACAGGCCTAATTCACTATTAAGATCATTTAGGCTTGAGATGACTTTGAATGATTTGATATTGATGGACTGTAAACATAAAACCATGCGCTAATACTTACATGTAGAGCATGTGCCATGGAAAACTGTTTTATACAAATATATGCAACTATAGCAGATAATATTTCTAATAGCAAAGTATTCATGTGCCTTTTGATTTTTATGAATTCTACAACGTTCTGTGATTACACTACATTGATTGTGTCTTTGGACACGCTACTTTAATTCTTCATTCATTTTTCAGATACTGCTGATATTTCTTATAGACCTAAATAGGAGCACTGTTGTGCCAAATACCGAAGAAAATATAGATTAGTTGCTCACTGCAATTGTATTAAGAGACAAAAAACAAGAGCTGATGAAGCCAACGGAAAACTAGCTGGACCAACTATTTCATCACAATCTTCTTCCTTTGAAAAGTAGTTTAACTGGGGTCGGGTTAACTTTCGAAAATGTTGTAGCGATGTCCTGTTATCTACTATTAAAATATATTAAAGGTACGAATATTCAATTTTAACCTGCTCTGTTATAGTATATAGAGCTAATCATTAAAAAAGAGTATCATACTATAATTAGTTGAATTAGCACTAGATGAATTGTTAAACCTTCACATTGTTTCACATCGTGATTCGATGCTTTGAATCCTGGTCCACATGAACACTTGAAGCTTCCCGGAGTGTTCTCACACACTTGTTCACATCCGGATGTGTCCCGTTCACACTCATCAATGTCTGTAAAGAAAGATCACATTAATTCATATTTGTTGGACACAAAGCTTCTAAGAAATTTATGTCTGTGTTAAACATCTAATTTTCTTTAAATTATTACAAAATTAACATTATTAATTACGTTTTAAAAAGGTTCCTTTGATTTAGCGTTATCAGAATTCCACCTCTATCTAAAAGCTAAATAGCTAAAGTCAGTTTTCTTACTCGAAAGCGATGTCAGTGACGAACGAGCCCAGGATTATAGAAGGATAGATATATAAAGTTCACTTAGCGTCGCTTTGCTAGCCATCCTGGAAGGGCCGAAGGGGTACTCAGTCGTGAAACTATGTAGTTGACCATTGTGTCGTTGGGCCTGATGGACGCTTTACTGAAATGAGGGACGATTTTGTAAGACGAGCACACTTTTACAATCAGAGTGTTTCAGAGAAATTTTGGAAAACAGAGAATTCGCGTAAAACTCTTAGTTCAAGTGAATCAGTTAGTCGAAACTCAGGAAGGCACAGGAGGCCAACCTCGTCATAAGCAGAATCCCAAAAGTAAAGGTATATCAAAAGGAGTGTTATAGATGATTTAAAGATCTACTCGCATGTGGACATGAAGAGGAAAGCCGAAGATAGAGTTGAATAGAATTGTTATATACCGTGAACCTGCCAGTAGGCAGTGCACGAAGAGAGAGATACGTATAGTCGATGTACCGTGTGCAAACTGTACAAATCTAGGAATAATGGCCAGTTGATAGAACTGACAAACCTGAAACACCTAACTATTGCTGACACACCTGAATCATCTTACTGATCTGACGAAAATTAAGCACCTGACACGAGAGAGAGAGATAGATAGATAGAGAGAGAGAAAAAGTGCTACTTATATTATTGCAATTTCAGATAAACTAACCATCACATTGGAACCTTCCCATTAGTTCATAACCATCTAAACAAGAACAGTAGTAGCTTCCAGGCGTGTTAGTACAGATCTGCGTGCAAGCGATTGTTAGAGTAGAACCACATTCGTCAATATCTGATGATGTAAATGCATGCAAATATAACACTATAGACCTTTTTTAATATGTATGGGTAACTCTACTCACATAATATACAAAACCTATAGTGGGCTAAGTGGTGGGAGAGTGGGGCGGGTGTGTGCTTACATTGACGGCTGGCAAAGTTCAGTATATCGTATATTATTATTATGTATTTCTTCATTTATTAACTGAATGGTATTTAAGAAATAAAAAATATATATTTCAAATTACTTATCAAATGATGATAAACATTACATTTGTTTTAATTTACAATTAATATATGTCTAGATAGAATATCTAGAGAGGATATATAATAAATTTAAATCAGGATAAAACAACGTAGAAAAAGCTAATGTAAAGCTAAGGTTAACGTCAGTTTTCTCTCATCTAGAGGGGATATATTATATATTTAAATCAGGATAAGACAACGTAGAAAAAGCTAATGTAAAGCAAAGGTTAACGTCAATTTCCTCACTCGAAAGCAATGTCAGTGACGGGCTAGCCCAGGATTTGAACTCCACACCTACTGATCCGCGGTATAGTATCTTACCGACTTCGCCACTGTCTGGAACCAGTGGCGAAGTCGGTAAAAGAAATGATTTGATGAAGGATATAATAGAAATAAGATTGCAGGGGAAAAGAGTTATAGGCAGACTAAGACGTGGAATTTTGGATAATTTGATAAGAAATTCCTATAAGCAGATGAAAAGAAAGCTGATGATAAAATTGGCTGGACGAGTGCTATGCCATAGATCTATCATTGGGCAGTGCACTAGAAGAAGAGCAAATTAAAGTAAAACCATCCGGTATTCATAAAATTAAGCATTAAATGTGAAATGTTAATTATTGGCAAGCTACATGACAGCCATAAACAGAATTATGCGAGATAAGATTTGGAGATATGAAATATCCATGTGTAGGCCTATCATATCCGATATAATAAACGAACTGATACTCGGAGACCAAATGGCCGTCCGTGTTTAAGGCATTGATGCAAAACTAAATAAAGTTGTATACTACATGTAGATATTTTTAATTAAGGAACAAATGAGTTTTTATGTTTCATTTATTCAGCATTATGTTGATTCGACACGGATTGGCTAAATCAAGAAGTAAAATCTCTGATTTACGGCTCTTCGATAAAGTTGTACTAGACGAGAAGAAGAGAGAGTTAGCTTGTAGTGAATAAAGTGAATTATTGGGAAGATCAAGAATGACATAGAATTGGATTGACGGTTCCATCTTTTGAATAAATATTTCGCATGAGCTTCAATCGCTGAAGGTCGACAGTGTCGCATATTCAACTTACGGTCACGAATTTAACAACGCAAGTTCATATATTTCAGTAAAAATAATTATTATATCGAGTATTTAACCAAATTCTTATGTCAAAGGGTTAGTGAAACTGAAAAATTGTAGTTTTGAATAATTTTCGATTACCTTCACATGATTTTTGATTAGATTGCAATTGATATCCTTGAGTGCAGGAGAAAAAATAACTTTCAGCGGTGTTGTTACAGAGTAATTGACAACCGTGCGATATATTGGAACATTCATTAATATCTGAACAGTTCAAAACACGATTGCTTTCCATTTAAATTTACAGCTCTGATGTAGTCAGCACAGGCGTAAGGCTCAGACTATAACAAAAGATATTTTCAAGAGAGCATGGAAACAATAGCTTGAATGCTTCAGAAGATAGGGAACAAATTTTGTACGTTGTCATGCAGAAAGACCGATATTTTGAAAAGAGAAATCTAGAAAACTCCATTATGTTTGGGCGAAACGCTTAATGAAGCTATTAATTTATACGAAATTTAGGTCTAATTTTAAAAATATCATGCATATACATCGGGAAGTAAAGCAAACTTTGTCATAATATACTAGAAAGTCAGAATAATCATTTTCAGTCTCAATATGCATATATATGTACAGACTGGGGCAAAAATAATAATCCCCTGTCGAAATCTCAATAACTTCAAGAAAACTCAAAATTTCTTTACTACATTTTCGGAGCTTCTCGGGGAGGAATTTCTACGTATAGCCTGCAAGTTTGGCGAAAATGTTTTCAGTAGTTATGAAATTACAGCATTTCTACGAGAAAAGTGCAAAAATTATTTTCAGCAAAGCTTTTCGAAATGTCTGTCGCTCTTTTTAAAGAAACTAACGACACTGAAATGGGCCGTTTACTTAAGTGGTGGAGTATAAGCTTACAATACTTTGATAACCGCTCCAATAAAAGATGCTTAAAAGTCGTTCTTCTGTTAAAATTTTTAATAAATTTGGAAGAAAATTTCCGGTACTTTTGTTTAAATTAGCCTTCTTAATATTGATTTTACCACTTTTTTCGGAGAAACGCTGCATTTTTATTACTTCTGAATATATTTTCATCAAATTTGCAGGATATATGCAGAACTTCCTCATATAGAAGCTCCGATAATTTTGCAAAATTGTTTAGAGCTTTGTTGTAGTTATTAAAATAAATTGATAAAATTTGCCTTGTTAAAATTGATTTTTGCAGCTTTTCCGTAGAAACCCTGTAATTTTGTTATTGTTCAAAATATTTACACCAAATTTGCAGGTTACATGCAGAAATTCCTCCGCGAGGAGCTCCAAAAATTTTGTACAAATATTTTGAGTTTTATTGCAGTTATTGAAATTTCGCAAGGGAATTATTTTTTTGCCCCTGTCTGTATATGTTCATGAACTGCTATGGGCAGTTAACATTATTAAAAACATAGTTGAATGCATGGGCAGGATCTACCTAACATTGATAGAGCACCTATTGATACAGTACGCTAAATTTATGCGAGGTGTTTAATTTACCAGAGGTTCGAAAACAATTGCCTCGTCATTGAATCCACTTTAATGAAGAGATGATTGCCGTTTATTTGAATCTGTCTTTTATTACAAGGCTCACTGCCATGGATCTCTCAGGTAAATGTGACTTATATTTTACAGCCTTAGCTGAAACCATATCGTAGGGTAACTCAGCATTTGTATCGCCTAATCACATCAGAGAAAATCTATCATCAGGTGTGTAGCATATGAGTTGATATTTGGCCTACGGATAATCAAATGCCAAGAGATTAGTTTAATTTAATTTTAAAACATAGCATGAAACGTACCAAGAAGAAAACAAAATAATAATATAATATCCGTGAAAAAGTTTACTCATTTAATGCTGAGTTAAAATTTATGCAAGAATTCTAAATGCCCGTTTAATAAAAACACAGTAATTAGCAAACGAAGTGCTGATGAATATACGGAATATACGATGCATTGATTTTATCTTTTATCGAGACAATTCGAAGACGACAAATACAGCTCTCGGATAATATCAATGACAATTGATATTTAAATAAAATTATAAGTTTCAGAATTATTTCATAGAATATTTGAAGTTGAAATTTTCCTTAAAATTAGTACTCTCATTGTGTGTATAGCCTAATAATGATAGAATAATAATGACTTGACTGAAACGGTATATAATTGGTATACCAATAGAACAGCCTGGATTTATCCAACCCTGCTTACATCCACTGGAACACTGCCCGTTGTCTCTCCTACAGATCTCTACCTCGTTCTCACAATTACATCTGCTGGAGCAGTCAGCGCCAAAATAGCCTCTGGGACAAACTAAACGTGTGATCCAGATAACATAAACAAAATATTATAAAAATGACAGAATATGATTGAAAAATTATTATCAAATATCTCACGTACCTTTTAATCAACGTAAGAATTCACATCTCTCTCTCTCTTAGTGCGCTGCCTATTGGCATGTCCAAGGCATATAATGCATTCACTCTTGCCTATCTTCCGTTTTCCTTTTCAGGTCCAGATATGAGAGGTATCTTACATATCTAATCTCGGTCTGTCTCTCTATCCTACCATTTCTACATTCTATGATACCTTGTAGTCGAATTTCCCACATTTGAATGGATCCTATCCAACACTGCACGCTTGCTATTTCTTAATGCATTTATCGACATATACAGGTATTGTTTATCTGTATCAGATAATTATCATTTATCATCATACAGTATATCAGCACATATAAGCATTTATCAACTCAACATATACATATAATGTTTATCTGTTGCAACAGATATTGTTTATCTGTCTATATCAACTCTCTCCAGAACTTCTTCAATTTTAACCTTTTGAGTCCAGCTAATCTCTTCTATTCTTTTCCATATCCACATTTCCAATGATTCTAGTTTCGTAATATATGATCTTTATTCACCAAAATACATGGCAGTATAAATGGAACAAAAAATGAAAAATTATGAACGAACAGAACAATAGAAACTACGAATTAATCATTTAAGAGTCTACAAATAAAGAAATTGAAACTAAAATCGCCGTTTATCTTAAGATCGGCTTTCAATAATCTAATTAGGTCAATATACCCTCAAAATAAGTCCAAACTCTATATCTTATTTTACCAATGGAGTTACCATTCTGAATAGCCTATTTATTTTTTAATATTAACATAACCCATACAGTCAGATATATCTAAATCTACTTTACTATCCAAGCATCCAGAGACAATTAGCTTATTTAAGAAATTATATCTATAGGCCTAATACTGATAGAGTAATTCAAATGTCCAAAAGTCACAATACCACTGGCAATACGATGTAGTACATTTATCAAAAGTTCGAACATTTTTATAGTAGACATCATTTTAAGAATACAGAAATCTTTCAGTTCAGCATTAGACAGAGATAAAGCAGAAAGGCCATAAAGTAACAAAGGCACCGCTTGGGAATGTATTAATGTCAACAAGACATCCAATGCTGCAATAAATATGAACCTAGTCTCCATACTATCGTATTAACAGCAGCGTAGAATTTGACTCTACATTTATTTCTTCCAGTGACATTTAAACGCCTTTGCCATATTAATAAATACACCAAGATGACGAATACTGTCAAACCAATTAATATGAAAATTCTAAATAGTCAATGGCTTAAAAGGAATATTAAACCTTGGACCGATTCTCATGCAATGACATTTTGATATATTTATTGGAAGATCTAATTCAGTAAAACCACTATTACACACATCGTATAGATATTGCAGATCGGTGACTTAAATGCTGAGTTAGGACACGCCATATTAGATCATTTAGATACTGGTGTCCGCTGATTCTGCTAGAACTTCGCATGCACGAATGGCCGTGAGTGCCCAGAGTATTGCCTGGTGCTCCGCACACACAATTTTGTGGTTCACAAAGAATAGAGTCCAGCCGAAGACCGACCGATACTCTGACTGCCTAGTCATCTAGATGGAGGTCACCGGAAGATAAAGGTAAGGCTTTCGCAATCTCCAGAATGAAGGGTCGAAACAGCAAGTTTAAATAGTAAAATATTTAAAATATTATTGCGATTTAAATAATTAAAAAGCATTGCAACTCATTGAAGAGAAGGTAAAGGTGAAGGCTCAGTATTACGTCAGTAATCTAATATAATCTGCTTCCCAAGTTGCTTGATGATTGCAATGCTCTTCTACCAAATGATTTCATCTTTTAACAGGATGGTGCTCCAGCTCATGCATCTCGTCATGCACAGGAATGGATTAACGAGAGAAATCCGTATTTCATCAAGAAGAATGAATTGCCTCCAAATTATCTTGGTCAAAATCCTCTAGATTACTATGTCTGGGAACCATGCTGCATCTCTATCAGAAACACGAGCCGAAGCCAAAAACAAGAAAGAACAGCAGGAAGTGCTACAATCAATTTGGGAGATACTGCCCCAAGCTGAAATCAACAAGGCTGTCCTGGCTTTCCGAAAGCTACTGCAGTCCTACGCAGCAGCGGGAGAAAAGCATATCGAATAGTCAGCAATGCTTTCAGATACAGCTGGTTCATTCTGAATACCACAAAGACTCTTTTCAGCGCCAACATAAAAATAAAATTAAATATATTTTTTATTCACAGTACATTCAGAAATGGTGGGTTGCTCTGCTGAAACTTGCATATCTGGCCAATCTATTTATTAAAATGGATGCAAATTGACCACCCAATCAAAAAATAGTCATTTATTAATTGGTATAAGTTTTATTTGAAAATATTACAAATGCCCTGAGATATTCAAACATTTTGCAGGTGTTATCATTTATTTTTACTCACCCTGTATATAATAATATGTGATATATATATATATATATATATATATATATATATATATATACAGTATATATATAGAAATATTGACTACTTAATAATAATCAAACATACCGCTGAATACGCTGATTCTGTTATAGCCACCGCAGTACTGGAAGGAGTTTCCGTTACATGGAGTGTTACAATCGTTTATATTTGCTCGTCTACTATCGGCAGGCCTTTCTCCACAGTAACATTCGAAGAAATACTGAAATTATCCAAGGAATATTATAGCATGAGTTTGATAAATTCAGCATTTATACAATAATAAGTAGGAAAGAAAGAAAGGAAGAAAAAAATCAAGAAAAAAGAGAGAAAAAAATGGAAGAAAAAAAAATAATGAAGGAAAGAAAGAATGAAGAAGGAGTAGACAGAAAACTAAAAAGAAAGAAAGAATGAATGAATGAATGAATGAAATAAATAAATAAATAAGAATATAAAGACAGAAGGAAAGAAAGACAGACAGGCAGATATAAATCCTATTTAAGGAATAAAGACAAAATTGAAAAAACTAAGTTATCCACTGCTCTTCAGGAATCACTTATGAACAGAAATACTGACCAATTCTGGAAGATCTGGAATTCAAAAATTGGAAAGTCAATGTCGAGTATGGAAACTGTTAATGGGATAAATGATAGGCAACCTATTTCTGATCAGTTTGCAAGTTATTTTTCTTGAAAAATATACCAGCGTAATGCAGTTGAATCTAGTAAATTTAAATGTATTTTTTGATACAAAGTTTAAAAATTATAAAGGTGACTCTTTTGACATTAAAATTGAGGTTGCTAAAGTAGACGAGATTATAAAAAATTTGAAACGTGGGAAGGCAGCTGGTTTGGATGACATCTCTTGCGAGCACTTGCAGTTTGCTCATCCTATAGTGTGCAGCTGCCTAACTAGAATATTTAATTTAATGGTAAAAGCCAAATATATGCCAAAAGCCTTTGGTCAAGGGATATTAATTCCTATTCCGAAAGGGAACATGAAACGTAATCCAACCAAATTGGAAGATTTTAGGGGTATAACAGTCAGCTGCATTTCCTCTAAAATCTTTGAAAGGTGTTTAATGCATTACTTAAAAAAATATTTTTTTACTTCAGAAAGGCAATTTGGATTCAAGAAAAAAGTTGGCTGTAGGACTACTTTACTAACAATGCATCTACAATTAATGTTTGCACCCTAGATCTAGCTAAAGCATTCGATAACATAAAATTTGACATGCTTTTTATCAAAGTAATCGAGAGGAGTTGTCCAAGGTGGTTTATTGAAATTTTAAAAGATTGGTATTCTAAGCTAAATTCTGTTGTTAAATATAAAAATAATTTCTCTATACCTTTTATCATTTCTTCGGGGGCTAGACAAGAAGGTATTTTAACCCCAATATTGTTTTCGTTAACAGTTGATGGGCTGTTAGTAAAACTAGAGAAATCAAAGCTGGGATGTTTTATTAAAGGTCTGTGTTGTAAGTCTATAATGTATGCTCACGACTTAGTCTTACCGTCTATTTCAATTCACGACTTGCAGAAACTTACTGACATATGCAATGAAGAACTTAGTTCTATTGGTTTATCGATAAATTGCAATAAGACATTTTGTATTCGCATTGGCCCTAGACATTCCATTAAAACTTCACAAATCTTAATAAATGGTACACCTATACAATGGGTAGGTGAAGTCATGTATTTAGGTTTGTCTGTCGTTTCTGCTAGGCATTTCAAATTAAACTTACAAAATGGGAAGCAAAAATTCTTTCGAGTACTCAACGCGATTTTTTCAAGAATTGGCACCTCTTCACCGGAGGTGACAATTTCGTTGACTGAATCGCAATTTGTACCCATGTTACTATATGGCTTAGACAGTGTTGTACTGTTTAAGTCGCAAATTCGCAGCATTAAAAATGCATATACACAGATCTACTCTAAGCTTTTTCATACATTCGATAAGAATATTATAGCTCAAAGTCAATTTTATATGGGTCAATTGCCTGCTGAACTAAAAATTGCTACAAGACGATTGAAGTTCTTATCTAAGCTACGTTCAATGGGTAACCATTACTGTGAAATTTTTGATTATAGGCATGAAGAATTATGCAAACTAATGTCTGAGTACAATTACTTTATTGGATGTAATGTTAAGGATATATCAAAAGTAAACTGGAAGTATTATTTGCGTCTATACTTTGAAATTAATAAACTAAATAAAACTTAAAATTAATGCACGATAAATGAAAAAGTAACAGAATATAATTTTCTCTAATTAATTTATTTGTTTATTGCACGCTTTTCGAAGTACATGTGTGTGATGTTTCAAGTTCTTTCCGTTTTCGAACACTTTATCTCTTTGCCCTGTTTCGCTGAACATGATTTAATTTTGTATAGTGTACCTTTTATTATGTACTTATGGTACTTATGCTACCATATTTTTCGAGAAATAAAGATGCATATATATAAAGAAAGAATGGATGAATAAATGAAACAAAGAAAGGAAGAAAGAAAGAAAGAGAGAATGAAAGAATGAAAAATGAAAAAAACGAAAAAAACCGAGTTAACGAGAAAACGAAAGAAAGAATGAAAGACAGAATAAAAAAGAAAGAAAGGAATAATGAATGAATTAATTAATTAAATAATTAATTAATAAACGAATGAAAAAATGAACGAACTAAAAAACGAACGAAAGAACGAATAAATGAATGAATGAATGAATGAGTGAGTGAGTGAGTGAGCTAGCGGGCGAGCGAGCGAGCGAGCGAGCGAACGAACGAACGAACGAACGAACGAAAGAACGAACGAATGAATGAATGAATGATAGAGAGAAAGAAACAAAAGTAAGAGAGAAAGAGAGACAGAAAAAAACAAGGAACAAGCATCTAAATTAACATGTTTCAATATCAATCAATAAATCGGTTTCTTTATACATGCATGCATTTTCCGTGCTCTGTCCGGGGCACTGAAAAGTATAGCTTATTCGCCTCTTGCATCAATCTATATACATTTATATATATATATATATATATATATATATATATATATATATATATACATACACATATATCTACATGTACAAGAAGTTTCAAATATTTGAGTATAACCATAATCGATGACGGGAATTGTGAGACTGAAATATACAATAGGATTGCACAAGCAAAAGCGGCCTATGGTATGGTAATAGGAAAGAACTTCTAACAAAAAGTCTGAAGAAAGACACAAAGATAAAGATAGTGAAAACTTTCGTTTGGATCACTCTATTGCATGCATGTGAAACATGGACCTTAGGAAAGGAAGATATTAGGAAATTAGAGGCATTGGAAATGTGGATTTGAGAAGAATAGAGAGGATTAGCTGGACTCAAAAGGTTACAAATGAGGAAGTTCGGGAGGGAGTTGGTACCGATAGACAGTTGATAAATGTATAAAGAAATAGGAAAAAGAGTTGATTAGGACACATTCTAATGGGAGAAGGTCTATTAATAGAGGTCAGAGAAGATAGAATGGTAGGAAAAAGAGGCAGGGGCAGGCCGAGATTAGGTATGTTAGATGATTTAAAGACCCACTCATATGTAAAAATGAAGAGGAAAGAGGAAGACAGAGAAGAGTGGAGGTCTTATATACCATGGACCGGCCAGTAGGCAGTGCGCTAATATATATATATATATACATATATATATATATGTATATATATATATATATTTAAACTGTATATATATATATATATATATATATATATATATATATATATATATAGTAATATATATATAGTAATTATCCTACATTACTTGCAAATATAAACATGTATATTAATATATATATATATATATATATATATATATATATATATACATGTTTATTTATGTATACTGCATATACATAGGTACACACATGTATATATATATATATATATATATATATATATATATATATATATATATATGCTGATATGTATCTATATGTATACATGTATATAAATAATTTATATATAACTAGGCCTATAAACAAGGTGGTCCAGAATAAATGAAACAGATTTGAAGGCTAATAACTTTGACAATTTTTATACAAACGTCTTATTTTATACATTATATTTTGTACCAAAGACAATTCCCTTTGCTGTTAAATTGATAAATATCTTGGAGATATTCTCACAAATGTTTGAGAAAATTCCATTAATCGCCGATATATAATTTTCACGTCATATGATCGCCTGTATGAAAGTAAACCTGCCAGAGTTTATTGAACCGTAGAAGTGGCCACCTATCAGCCCTCCCCCTGATTTGAACCCGATTTACTATTCGATTGTTTACCATTGTCTTCAGCAATTAGTCTATCGTGAACAGATACACGACGTTAAACATTTGAAACAAGTCAATGTTCTCCTCTGGACTCAGAGATCAGTCAGGCACTCGTGGACTCGGCAAATTGGTCAGTGGTCCCAGCGGGTGAATACAGTTATTCCGGCACAGGGTGGACACATTGAACATTAGTTCAATTAAATCTCAATTCATTTAGGACATGGATAGAAACTGCAATGCGCTTTCTAAATAGTTGAGGCATAATGCACATAATGTTAATATCTTTTTTTATATCTTCAGTTTTCACGCAATTTCATTGGAAATTACATATCGGCGACTAATGATAGTTCTCAAACATGTGTATCTCTTAGATATTTAATAAATCAATAGACAAGAGAATTGTCTCTAATTAAATGTATAAAGTATTATGATTGGATAATAATTGTTAAAGTTATTAGCCTTCCAAGTAGTTTCATTTATTCTGGACCACACCATATATACTGTGTATATATACAGAAAGAAATATAATATATATTATATAAATTATATATATATATATATATATATATATATATATATATATATATATATATATATATATATATATATAAACAGACTGGGGCATAAAAAATATTCCAATAGCGAAATCTCAGTAACTTCTGCAAAACTGACAATATTTGCACAAAAGTTCTGGAGCTACTAGAGGAGGAATTTGTGCATATTGGCTACAACCGTGGTGAACATCTATTCATTATTAATAAAATTACAGCGTTTCTACGAGAAAAATGCTAAAATCGATGTTAACAGAGCTAATTTTAACAAAAGTTAAAATAACTTCGATAAAGCTATAATTTCTTCACAAATTTTGCTGAGCTTTTGGTGGAGGACTACCTACAAATATCATGCAAATGTAATGAAAATGTATTAAGTAGTAACACAGCGTTTCTACGGAAAAGTTTTCAAATGAATTTTAACAAGGCTAATTTCAACACAATTAGGCTACCGAAAAGATTCTTCAAAATTTTGGTATAATTTTAACAGAAGAACGAAATATAAACGTCTTTTATTAGGGCAGCTAAAACGGTAGTGTAGATTTATTCTCCATCATATAAGTCAAAGACTCGTTCAGGGTCGTTACTTTCTTAAAAGGGAACCACTGACATTTCAAAAGGGCCGTGTTAAAATTGAATTTAGCACTTTTCTCGTAGAAACGCTGTATTTTAGTTACTACTGAATAAACTTGCACCAAATTTGCAGGATATATTTAGAAATTCCTCCGCTAGAAGCTCCGAAAATGTAGTACAACTATATTGAGTTTTGTTGATATTAATGAGATTTCGCTAGGGTATTATTTCTTGTTTTGTCCCATTCAGAATTTACATTTATACTGTATTTGACTCTCTCTCTCTTAGTGCACTGCCTACTGGCAGGTCCAAGGTACATAACGCCTCCACTCTTCTCTGTCTTCCGCCTTCCTCTTCATTTCCACATATGAGTGGGTCTTTAAGTCATCTAACATACCTAATCTCGGCCTGCCCCTGCCTCTTTATCCTTCCATTCTACTTTCTATAACCTCTTTTATTAGACCTCCCCCCCCCCTTAGAATGTGTCCTATCCATCTCTTCTTCCTATTTCTTAATAAATTTATCAACTGTCTATATATGCCAACTCTCTCCAGGACTTCCTCATTTGTAACCTTTTGAGTCCAGCTAATCTTCTCCATTCTTCTCCAAATCCTCATTTCCAATGCCTCCAGTTTCCTAATATCTTCCTTTCTTAAGGTTTATGTTTCACATCCATATAACAGCGTGGTCCAAACCAAAGTTTTCACAAGCTTTATCTTTGTGTCTTTCTTTAGACTTTTTGTTAATAGTTCTTTTCTACTACCAAAGGCCGCTTTTGCTTGCGCAATCCTACTGCATATTTCTGTCTCACATTTCCCATCATCGGTTATAGTATGACCCAAATATTTGAAACTCCTTACCTGTTCCAATTTCGTACCATTTATTGTGATATTAACTTCACCTTTATTATTGGACACTCTCATAACCTTCGTCTCTTTTATATTAATCTTCATGCCATATCTTAGGGCCGTATCATTCAGCCTATCCATTATCTTCTGCAATCCAATCTCGCTGCCCGCTACCATTCCTTGGTCATCTGCAAATCGTACATCTTGTAACAAATTCCTGCCTACTTTTATTCTTTCTTCCAAGTCTTCTATGGCTTCCTCCATCATTGCCTCAGCGTAAATGTTAAACAGCAGCGGCGAAATGCTGCAACCTTGTCTTACTTCACGTCCTATTTCACCTTCTTCTGAGTATTCTTGTTGGATTTTGATTACTGCTCTTTGATTCATGTACAAGTTCAAAATTAGTCTTCTATCTCTTCAGTCAATTCCTATTCTTTTTAAGATATTCATCATCGTTATCTAATCAATCCTGTCAAAGGCCTTCTCGAAGTCTACAAAGCATACAAAAACATCATTACCATACTCTAAGCTTCTTTCGCAAAGAACCCGCATTATATAGTATTACAATATATAGTATTTGACTATATATTGTAAATTTAAATATATAGATGTATATGCATCATGCAGATACAGTATATATATATATATATATATATATATATATATATATATATATATACTGTATATATATATATATATATACATGCATATATATATACATATATATATATATATATATATTAATACATGTAAATTGCAAGAGTGTATATTACGTCCCTGAATTGTTATTAAATGATCGGCATGATTTACTTTAGTTTCTGAGCCGATTACGAAATCCTCCGCTGTACACGATAGACATTGAGCTATATAACAATACAATTCCAAGCAACATTTGAAGCCTTACTAACACTTAATTGCATAATTGTGTCATGAAAAATTATGATATCAGTTAAAATTTTGATATTAGGCCTATATTGGAAGAGAATTAGTAACAAATTAAAACATAAATACCTGTGTTCCGAAATATGAATTATTTGACTTGCTTGTGCATAAGCTTTGACAAAGTTCCAGAGTCATGCTCACTGTTTGGTTCTTTATACTCCATCCTCTCAGTGTACGTGTATCAGGGGAGGGATTGTCAGTGAAACATCCGATATTAGCTATGTATTGAGCTGCACAAATTTAAATAATAACCCTAGATCGTTTTACTAATCCACCTTATATAGACTAGGCCTATAATAGAGCCTACTCTTAATTTAGACTTTATTTCCCATATTGTGTCCGAAACAATGAAGAATAGACCAACCTTTAGCTGCACGCGCCATAAGGGGCGACTATTCTAAAACCAAATGATGCAACGAGAAAATTCCTCATAAGCCATATTCACCCGAGATATAGGTATTATAAGGATAAAAAGGTATGAGTAAAGCAGGGCATTTTGTGACGGTATTATTTAATTAATCTTGAGAGTTCACCATAAGGATCGTGAAGGCAGACTCTTAATATGCATAATTGTGTAGGCCTACCTTAGACCAGTCATTTAGGGAGAGAGATTGCTACACTAACTTTTAACCGTTAACAATAATAATAATAATAAATGCGAGCCTCACATGTGCCCCTGCGGTCATGAAGTCGACGCTTTAGGTCTCCACGGCCTCTCCTGCAAACGAAGCTCAGGTAGAATGTCTCGCCATCACAATTTAAATGACATAATATGGCGAGCACTTTCGAGAGCAGGCATCCCTTCCTAAAGGAACCAAGTGGGTTGTCCAGATCAGACGGCAAGCGTCCGGACGGCATGACTTTAGTGCCCTGGTGCAACGGTAAATGTGCCGTTTGGGACGTCACGGTCATTGACACTATGGCAAACTCCTACCTGAATACGACTTCAGTCACAGCCGGTGGTGCTGCTGTTCATGCCGCCTCTAGGAAGTTGGATAAATACCGTGATCTGTCCTTAGGATATGAAGTTGTTCCGGTGGCCATTGAAACCATGGGCCCGATGAATCCCGAAGGAGTTGACTTTATTAATGGCATAGGCAGACTTATTGCAGAGCAAACCGGCGATAAGCGAGAGACATCTTTTCTTTGGCAAAGGCTTTCCATGACTTTGCAAAGATTTAATGCAGTCTGCTTCAACAATTCTTTTAAGCCGATTGATGACCTCGAGTAGCCGGGCGGCGATTCAGCACGTATTGCTTGAATCGTTTTTATCAAACCCCAGGTTCTTTACACCGGGGTAAAAAAAAAAAAAAAAAAAAAAAAAAAAAAATAATAATAATAATAACAATAATAATAATAATAATAATCTCACCGTGGGATACCTTGATGACATTACCCCGGATGGTTGCGAGGTTTCGATTGCTAATGATGTACAGTCTATCATCGTCAGAGGCCAAGAATTTGGACTTTAGTTGAATCGTACTAATTGCTAAGTTATCTCATCAGATTGCAAATCTCCGGGAAACTCAGTTTTGTCATCCTTTGTGCCAATGGGCCTATCCCGTAGTACTCTACTCGGCTCGCCTCTCTCTGGAGAAGAAGCTACGGCCACCGCTTTATCTAGTCGCTTGGAGGATCTCAAACATACAGCATCGCGCTTGAAGTCGCTAGCCGCTCATGATGCTTTAACAATCCTTCGCTTTTCATTAAGTACACCTAAACTAATGCATATTCTGGGATCAAGTCCGAGATTCTCTCATCCGCGGACTACGACAAGGCTCTTAGGCAATGCTTGTGCGCCGTTATCAACCCAGATTTGTCTGTTTTGCAGTGGCAGAAAGCCAGTCTACCGGTGAGCAAGGGTGGTCTTGGAATTCGCCTTGTTTCCCATATCGCGCCTTCAGCTTTCTTGGCCTCAGCGATGGGAACGAGACAGTTGCAAGACGCTATCCTTCACAAGTGCTCCCCTTCTGCCGATATATCCATTGGCGGTGCGTTGTCAGTTTGGTCCAAAAGCCTCACCTTCAGTGCTCCGTCTTCTACCTCAGTCAGTAACCAGAAATCATGGGACCGTCCTATAGTGGATCGGATTTATAACAGTCTGTTAAAATCCCAATCCAGTGCAGTAGACTGAGCACGACTCCTAGCTGCATCGACCAAAAGAAGCAGCGACTGGCTTCACGCTCTCTCTATTGCTTCTTGTGGGATTTTTTTAGAAAATGAGGCAATTCGAGTAGCCGTTAGTTTCCGTTTAGGGGCGAAAACTTGCGAGCCTCACATGTGCCCCTGCTGTCATGAAGTCGACGCTTTAGGTCTCCACGTCCTCTCATGCAAAAGCATCTCAGGTAGGATGTCTCGCCATCACAATTTAAATGACTTAATATGGCGAGCACTTTCGAGAGCAGGCATCCCTTCCTCTAAGGAATCAAGTTGGTTGTCCAGATTAGACGGCAAGCGTCCGGACGGCATGACTTTAGTGCCCTAGAGAAATGATAAATGTGCCGTATGGGACGTCACTGTCATTGACACCATGGCAAACTCCTACCTGAATACGACTTCAGTCACAGCCGGTGGATCTGCTGTTTATGAAGCCTGAAATTGAATAAATACCGTGATCTGTCCTTAGGATATGAAGTTGTGCCGGTGGCCATTGAAACCATGGGCCGGATGAATCACGAAGGAGTTGACTTTATCAATGGCATAGGCAGACTTATTGCCGAGTAAACCGGCGATAACCGAGAGACCTCTTTTCTTTAGCAAAGGCTTTCCATGACTTTGCAAAGATTTAATGCAGTCTGCTTCAACAATTCTTTTAAGCCCATTGATGACCCCGAGTAGCCGGTCAGCGATTCAGCACGTATTGCTTGAATCGTTTTTAGCAAACCTCAGGTTCTTTACACCGGGGTAAAAAAGTATAATAATAATTATTTGTATTATTAATAATAATTATATTATATGTGTGATAGTAATAATAATAATAATAATACTAATAAAAATCATAATTAAACAAAATTATAATAAAAATAATAATAATAATAGTAATAATAATAATCATAATAATCATAATAATAACAACAATAATAATAAACAATATTATCACCTTGACTATTAACTAACTATTGTTTCTTTCTGCCATCGCTACTGTAGTATAGTTTCTCATCATTGTTCAACATCTTATCAAAGAAAGTCTGCTAAACAATCAGGATCCTCAAAATTTATCATAATTCTCTCTCATCCTGAGAATCTTTCTT
The DNA here is from genome assembly GCA_905160935.1 of Enchytraeus crypticus. Lineage (NCBI taxonomy): Eukaryota > Metazoa > Annelida > Clitellata > Enchytraeida > Enchytraeidae > Enchytraeus > Enchytraeus crypticus. The sequence continues at coordinate 40,281 of CAJHZI010000894.1, read as the reverse complement.
TGTGAAAAATGATAAGAGTCCTGAAAATATAAACATAAGGATGAATAGTTGCTAACAGTACATAGTCTAATATGATCATTGTGTATGAAATATTTAGGGCATTCTGTAACAGATGATGGGAAATGTGAGACGTAAAACAGTAGTAGGATTGCACAAGAAAAAGAGGCGTTTGGTATTATGAAAAACTTAAATATCTCAAATAATTCGCAGTGAGGAACTCAAAAATCTCGCAATGAGGAAATTAAATGTATCACAGTGAAGCACATATTGTGCAATCCTACTACTGTTTTTTATCAAATTTCACAATTAATAATTCCTATTTTACAATGATTTAAAAAGTTGGCTATTTTCTACGGGAAGCTTACCTTTACATGTGTCCTTGCATAGAGAGAGGATAATAAGGCTGCATGTGAAAACTATCGGTAACCACTTATATCCGCGCATTGTAAATTTTAAGATATTATATGTTTATATTATATATTAATTGTTGTACTTTATAAAAACCTAAATCTTCTTGTAATGCACATTATATTCTGAACAATCTAATTGAAGGTATCTATCATATGCAATAGTATAAAAGGGTATATTTAATATCATGTTTTATCGTTAGAGTCTTCAATTCATTGTATAAGTTACTATTTAAGGTAAATTAGGAATAAATTTTCCAATAACCTTGAAATACTCTCTCTTTCTCTCCTTTCCTTTTTCTCTCTATCTCTTAATCTCTTACTTTCTCTTTCTCTATCTTCCTCTTTCTCTTCTCTCTATCTCTCTTCTCTCTCTCTCTCTTTCTCTCTCTCTCTCTCTCTCTATTATTCCACTAACCAATATCAAAGTTATAAGTGATCTGCATAGTATAATGCCACAAGCGGTGTAGCGACTAGAACTCTGCAAGTCTGGAATATGAACGATCAATTGGTCTAAACACAGAAATCGTCATCACGTGGTTACCAGTCCCTTCACTGTCATATCTGCATCAGACGCCTTTTACTAACACGTGCATTTGTCGGTAGGTTCAATTCTCCATTTTCCCGAACCTACTCGGGACAAATCATAGGCTACATGTGTCAAGGTTTAGCTTCGTGGTGGGATCCACTTGCAGAATGCTGATTGATAGAATGTTCTCACACATGCATGAACGCAGAGAGGAATATGTTTATTGGACCTTCCACTTGTGGAATTAATGAAGTCTAAAGAGCAAGAGAACTGGCCTTTCTGTTTCTATTGTCTCGATTGCTGTGTTATTTCTGCTTTCCAACGCGTCATCACAACGTTTGGCTAATGGCTCAACATTTCTCATCCATTTTCAGACCCTTCCGCTCCTTTAACCTTTAAAAACCTTTAAGTAAATGATCCCGCTCAAATGAGCTAACACTGTAGGACCAGAAAATACGACAAAGTTGCCTACATGTAATTGTAGAATTATATTATTAATCAGGTTAAATGTATGCTTATACTGTATCAGTTAGTATATAGTATAATTAACTATAGTAACACTATATGACTCCATTAACTACTTTAACAAATAGACCTAAGTTGGCCTACATACTTATTCTTGTAACTTAATTATAAGAAATACCTATAGGCTAATATAAACCATACAGAATATTATATTTCTCGCTTTATCTAAATTTCATGAAGTTCTTTGATTACCAAAACGATAAAGTAGGCATAATGCAAGCTGGGCGTATGCAAAATCTTATTTAGTATACTGTAGGTAAAGAATTTTAATATATCAAGCTCTTTGCTGAATTGTTTATATTGCGATATTAAGCTAAATCTAGGCTTACTAGAACTGAATCAAGATTCACTGTCTTCTTAAAGGTTGGTTGATAAGCCTACGCAGCATAATGCTCATGCATTACAGTGTGAATAACAGTATTTACTTCCTCATAGTATTTTAGAAAAAAATGCTCATGCATTACAGTGTGAATAACAGTATTTACTACCTCATAGTCTTTTAGAAAAAAAATTAAAATAAATTCTTAACTCATTTCTTAACTATTACTCTTATGCGCATTACAGCCTATAGTAACATTAATATTCGTGATATTTCAATGAATAACCCTAGAATTAAATATGGCTTTGTGAATCATGCAAAACTCTGGGAAATCGATGGATATATAAGCTATATATATGATGGATATATATATATATAGATAGATATGTTTGTGCGTGTTTATGTGTGTTTGTGTGTATTTGTGTGTGTGTGTGTGTGTTTGTTTGTGTGTATGTGGGTGGGTGAGTGTGGTGTGTGTAAACAATATATAATATTATATAAAATATAATGTGTCTATACAATCATCCTATGTCCCTGGCAGTTAGTATTTTAGCTTCCACGTTAGCCTCATCCTGTAAAAGAGAATTTTGTGAATTTCTATGGCTTTTCTAAAAGCAATCTTATTAGTAAGATATTTATTACGACTATACCTACGCCATAGCATGGTTTAAAGGAAAGAACTTCCTGATCTTCTTAGGAAAGATTTTTTTTTTGTTTTTCCTATGAAAGTTTTTGGTTTTTAAAATAATAGGCACAAACATAGCCTGCAAAAGGCAAAGTCTAAAATAGAATGCAAGGAATAAACCAAATCTTCAATTTGAAAATTACTATTAAAACACGCAGACCTTTCTTTATTAATTAATCAATTAATTAATTCCATTTTCCGTACAAGAAGTCTTGAAAATGCTTGGTATTTTACTCTCAGATCATATCGTGACAAGAGGGTACTATCAAAGATTCGAGCTTAGCATATACTTAGCAAATTGTGGAGCAATTCGCACTGAGTGCAACTGTCTATTTACACATGGGTTTATAAGCATTTGCAGTATACAGACACGCGCGATGTGAATATCAGAATTACTTCCTACTCCTTCAGAATTAGGCCTACTATATGTAATTTTTAAATAGAATCTTAACTGTTTGCCAATTATTCTGTGCAAATATTTTTATTGTAACACTGTTAACTGATAAATATCTTACTAAATAGACATAAGAATAAATATAGCTCTTTGACGGTAGCTCAAGTGATTTGTGACAATGTACATGTACATTGATGCAGTATGATGCTGAACTTTTCTTATTTCAGCAATAAAATGCGTCAATTTTATAAAATCTGTTGAGTGTTAGCTATCATGCAACTGACCGACAGAGGATTTTACATGAATAAATATTTACAATACAACTAATTAGGCCTACGTCGACATCTCTAACAGGATATAACAGGACATTTCTAACAGGATATAACAGGATATCGATAGGCAACAGGATATCTAACAGGGCAATGTTAACCATCTCTACATATTTTTTCTTATTAGGCTATGTCTACCAAAACTGAGCAATGCTGTGAACTATATTACTATTGTTAAAAGACTAAAACCAAACAAATGAAATTATTAGAATTTAACTGACTAATTAATTAATATAAAATTAACTAATTAATTGTAATTAATTTTGATTTAATTAGATTAATTTTAATTAAGAAATTAATTAATTGGAAATTACTCGAATTTATCGATCACGAAATTTTAAAAGAAAAATCACAGACATTACATTACGAAATACACTACAAATAAGTTGTCATCAATCAACTTGTTTGATGTAAATTTGCATGCGGATTGGTAGACAAACATGGTGCGCCCTTTCATGAGTGGTGATAAACAAAGAGAAATCTAATTTTAAAGAGCTAATGTTAACGTCAGTTAATCACTCGAAAGCTATGACAGTGACTGGCGAGCCCAGGATTTAAACCCCGCATATACTGAAATATTACATAAAGATCATCAAGATAGTATCAAGTAATATCGTTCTGTACAATTTAGCCCAGTTATTAGCCTATACTCTACTTCAAACAGTTTCTGACAGTGATTGTTTTTCTGTCTAATTTCAAGAAACCAATGGTATTTTTCTGTGTTCTAGCTACAAAGGCATGAAATTCATTTTTTCTTACGACCAAAGCTTTCATTATATATTTTTGGCTTCAATATTTTTTAATTTGCACATGCAGCTCAGTTTAAACATGAACAAATAAAAACATACATGTAGTTTACCTAGTAAACAAATAAGCAAGAATAAATGAAAAAAATTACAATGAGAAAGTAGATAAGTTTTCAAAAGCATGCGAATAAGTTATGAAATATCTAATTAACTCTACATTTGCGCCGTAGATATAAGAATTCCATTAAAATTCTTAAGAACATTACAGTAGGGCATACTTAAGCAAAAACTTATAAAAATGCTAGAGAAATTAATTCGACAGTCACATAGAAAGTATAACAATATGCAGTGAGGTCTGTAATCCGTTTGAATAAGTTTTTTCTCTGAAGCTTAATCAATCTGAACTCTTGCAGTTTCACTTTTGCAGTGCTGTGTACATCGAAGGACCCCCTGATCTGTTCTCCTGCGTTAGCTTCTCATAACTGCGCTCAGCTACTTTATTTTCTCCATTTCTGTACTCTGAATGCATATTGTCGTTGCTAGTCGAGTTCACTGAAGCAAGATCACTTGTGACCGCAACTATGTTTGCAATCTCGAAGTAATTATCGTTAGAGTGTTTTGCAAAATCATCGCCAGCTACTGTGACGTCGTGTCTTGACGCGACATGTCCGACGCTACCAGATTGGGGCTTCATCGCCGTGTTTCCGTTACTTATACTACCGGTATCTGAAGACATACTATTTAAAGGTACGGTTCCGGCTGCTCCATCTTTTCGTTTCATTTTCAAGTTGCGCCTACAATTTTTAAGCAATATATTTTAACTTGTTAGTGATATTTGAGATAGAATTTAGTCTCCTATTTAAATTTTTTGATCATTGAGTTTTGATGAAATTCCTATATAATCTAGAAATGTGTTGATGTCTTAACTCATTTCGTCTCAATTCCATGAATATACTAATTTAACAACATTAAAAGTATAGTCCTACTTATAAAAATCAGTGCTCTGAATCTTTGTCAAATTATAATAGAGGCAATAACCGAATGATCCTAATGCGACATGATATTTAGATTTTTAAAAGTCAAGTTATTGACTTAGCCCATAGATATAAAGTGAATTTGCATGCGTCTATTTTCAACTTGAACCAGAATTAAAATATTATCCAACCACACTCCTAAACTATTTGACAAGAAAGATAAAACAAAATTATAGTCAACTGATACTCTATTGAGATCCTTCATTATTAGTATCATTTTTGCTACCGAAGAAATTGGTTCTGCTCTTCACACTGTTAGGTAAATTTAGAAGATATTACTAGCGCATCTGATCGACAGGAAATCAAATTAGGCTACACAGAAATTCAATTGAATTCCGTACCAAATGCCTACAATTTTAGGACTTTACCAGAGGTTATGCAACTTAAGATAGGCCCCTATATGTATTAAAAGTTTGAATGCAGCAAATGTCTCTTACAGCAGCCGGAAAATGCACAAGCATAAGCAATATCGAGATGTAAAGTTATTAAAAACAATTCTAGAATTTCTCAATTTTAACTAGTTTTACTTATGATGATACTCATCAACGCTACAATGCAATAAAAATTTCATTTTAATTTTGGAACAACATAGAAAAACTTCGCATCCCTTTCAATCAGTTTCCTGTTAGAGTTTCATATTACAGACAATCTATATTTCCCCATTCATTTAAAACAATAGAATAGCAGATATTGTTAAAGTCTGGAATCATCATAAGAATTGGATATTTGCAACCTCGAATTATCTCTGCCGTTTAAGACTACTAGCTTATGCATTATAAATGTGTCAAAACACAATATAGAAAGGGATAATTTGATACAAGCAACAGAAACCTATCTGTTAGAAAACTGTAACAAAATAAAATCAACAAAAAGAATCATTGAGAAATCTAACCAAACCTTTGGCATGTAATAAATACAAATGAACTAATTACAGCCAGGGACACAATGAAAGCACAAATGAAAACAATCGCTGTCCATTTCCATGGCTCACTAGGCTTCAGCGTTTTCTCTGCAATTTCAGAAAATTAAGAACTTTAATTGCACCTTCAATGAAATTTACTGCTGATTAATTTGTATAGATACCATTAACAATGAATACAAAAAACTATAATCTAATTAATTGGCACACTTAAATTTCACACCTACACGCCGGAATACGTGCATACCAAGAAGAACTTTTCATACTGTTTGGACAAAAGTTGACTCCACAATTTAGCTTGGCTCATTCTTAAATAATCTCTTCGATATAGGTGAAAGTTTTTATAATATGTTTTAACCTTTTAAATAAGTGTGTACTTATAAGTCATTATTTTATTTTCTTAAAATAAATGAAATTGGAATGATCGCAGCAGGTGGAGGCTGACACGAAAATTCAACCCAACCTATCAACGGCCTACAGTGGCCTATATATTTCAGGAAAACACTTTTTAAATATTTAGCAATTCCGGAGTTTGAAACCCAAATATTATTGTACTGGATTTAAATCAGAGGATTAATTGTAGGCCTACAAAAAATATATAATTGACTATTTCATACAGAAAGCCGAACTGAAGAAATCAACTTATTACTGACTATTGTTTCAAAATCTTATTAGAATAGAGGAATAGGATTAATCGATAGTGTAATATAGAGGTTTGTGATTCTATGTTTCGTTGCATTACAATTTAATGCTTAAACCTATTTGACAATCAGTAATCGCATTCATATTACTATCAATTTCATGTAGTCTATCTGTTCAAATGCGCAGAACAAAATAGGTATACATTATAGGTAAAAGTAAAATTATAGGTACATTATAAGTAAAAGTAGGTATACATTATAGAAAATACGAGGACATGCCGTCAGGCTTGATGATTGCTGAATTAGGTAATAGAAAATAATAAAGGAAAACCGAAAAATTTGAAGTGGAATGACCTGTTAAATCATTCACATGTAGAAATAGATGAGAAAGTACATGATACTTAATCTAAAAGGATAAAAGATAAACGTTTAGATTACATGACCTGCTGTTAGACAGTAAATGAGAGAGAGAATAGATTATCCATGCTTAACAGAAAATTACTTGTTCATTAATAAATAACTTTAAAACACGTGAAAATTCAAATATCATTTAGCAAATCGTATTGAATCGAACATTTTTAACGTATGATATGTGCATATATAGGTTTTTTGATAATTATAACAAATAACAATCAGAGTGCTACAGGCATCAATGACAACATCGAGCACTACTGAGACAAAATCAAGCCGGCGAGCAAATTCCGAAATCCAGATAATCAGTCCAAAGTAAATAAAAAATCTAAAATTAAGAATTAAAAATTAAAATTAATTAAATTTTAAATCACAGCACAACAGCTACCTTTACAGTTGTATCCATTTTCATGCAGAGCAAATGCGTCCCTGCAACCACATTTGTAAGATCCAATTGTGTTATTGCAAAACTGTTCGCATCCTCCATTACTGATTGAACATTCATCTAAATCTGCAGACACGCAAAAATATATGAAATAAACAGATCCGTGCAAAATCGTAATTCCGACGATGTTTAAAATTGTAAGTTAACCCTTTAATTTACACGAAGCTTCAGCGAGAGTAGAATTTATTGTGCCTGATGATACCGGCTGCGATTTTAAAGTTATTTCAAAATTTTCCTCAAAGTGCCAATTAAAATGATCGAGATTTTACTAATTTTTATATATTTAAATAATTAAATTGCAGAAAACACCATTCTGAAATGAAGTGTCATTATAGAAAATACATGCTATAGTGAAGAAGAAGGATACACCTAGAGCATATGGCACATCTTAGGCACTTACAGATATCAATATAATAAATATTAGTCATATTAGTCAATGCTTAAAAAATATATAAATATTAGTCATATTAGTCAATTTAATAAATATTAGACTTCTGAATCCTGTTCTCTAATATTATATTAAAGGTACGAAAATTCAATAATTTTAACCTGCACTGTTATAGTATATATAGTGCATCATCGTCAGCATCATCATCATCATCATCATCCCTTGAATCCCAGATTAACCAGGGTCGTGATAACAATACACTGTCTCAAATGCTCTCTGTCATACTCCGCGCCACCAGCCAATCCCGTATTTGAGACTTTTTAATTCGTATAAATTTTTCTAAAAATTTCTGGAGTCTAGGCGCTCCACCGACTGAATGCCTTTTCTGACGTTGGTATGGATTTTAATGCTTTAGTCGCCTTTACGACATGTGAATGTCAGTGGTTGGGCAATTCTTCAATTAACCCGGACACAACACGGGGAGTTATAGTATATAGAGTGAATCATTATAAAAATGTATCATATTAAAATTAGTTAAATTAGCACTAGTCGAAATATTAAACCTTCGCATTGTTTCACATCGTGACTCGGCACGTTGAATCCTGCTTTACACGAGCACTTGAAGCTTCCCGCAGTGTTTTCACACACTTGTTCACATCCAGATGTGTTCCGAGCACACTCATCAATGTCTGTATAGAACGATCACATTAATTCATAGTTGGTGGCAACAAAGCTTAAAAGGAATTTATGTATGTGTTAAGCGTCTAATTTTCTGAAAATTAAAAAAGAAATTATAATTATTAACTGCGTTTAAAAGGGTTCCTATGATTTAGTGTCATCGGAATTTCACCTCTATCTGGTAAATTGAACAGCATTCTTTAACGTAAAAATAATTTTATAATCCAAACAATCAAAGTAGCCTCTCTAAGTAAGCATTGTATTTAAGAATGCCACTTTCGCTATTTTCTAGGCCACCAACTTTGCAAATTAGTCGCATTTTTTCTTAATCATATGCAAAAGGAAAATATTAGCGGAAATATGGCGAGAACGTGCATGAAGTAGCATTAGTAGAATAAGTGCAATATAGAAGTATAGATATCTAAAGTTCATTTAGCGTCGCTTTGCTAATCATCCAGGAATAGGTACTCATTCGTAAAACTAAGTAATTGATCAATGTGTCATTGGATCTGATGGGCGCTCTACTGAAATGAGAGACGGTTTTGTACGACGAGCACACTATTAAAATATTAATATATTAATATTTAATTATTAAAATATTAAAATATTAATATATTATTTAATTATTAAAATATTAATATATTAATCAGAGTTAGCCTATTCAAAAAAATTTAGGAAAACAGAGAATTCGCGAAAAATTCAGAGTTCATGTGAATCGGTTAATGGAAGCTGAGGAAGGCACGCGAGGCCAACCTCGTCATAAGCATAATTCCACAAGAATAATGGTATATAAAAAGGCGTGTTATAGGCCTAGATTATATAAAGATCTACTCGTATATGGACATGAAGAGGAAAATCGAATATACAGATGAGTAGAATTGGTATATACCATGGACCTGGCAGTAGGCAGTGCACTCAGAGAGAGATATGTATACTAGATGTACCACGTACGAAACTGCATACATCTAGGAATAATGGCCACTTAACAGAACTGACTCACCTTAAACACCTGACTATTGCTGACACACTTGAATCCTCTGAGAGATCTGACGCAACTTAAGCACCTGACACAACTGACACACCTGAATCACCTGAAGCACCTGACACACCTGACTCTCCTCACACACCTGACATATCCGATACACCTCATACACCTGACACACGCATTGATTTTTCAGTGTTCATCAATGCCAACTATAAATCTCTGCTATTACTCAGAAAGAGAATTTATGTTACAAGTGCTAGTTAATATTGCTTTAATGTCAGAATAACTAACCTTCACATTTGAACTTCTCTCGTAGTTCATATCCAAATGAACAAGAACAGTAGTAGCTTCCAGGAGTGTTAATACAGATCTGCGTGCAAGCGTTTATTCGAGTAGGACCACATTCGTCAATATCTGCATGTGTAAATTGATGCATGCAAATATAACACTATAAAATATCCTCTGACAAATTTATATATTAAGCTAGCTTCACAGATTACATACATGTAAAATCCAGCTTTGGCAATCAAAATTAAAAATAATCCAACCTAAGCTATATGTATCAATTTAATTTCTATTTATCATTTTTATCTAAATTCGCTTTTATAAAATTTAAATTCCCCGTGTTGTTCTCTAGTAATGTTGAGACCATTTCAGAATAGGGCAACCGCAAACAAGCTACCGCTTGTATGTAAGAGGCGACTAAGGCAGAAGTTCAAGAAAGAAAAGGAGACCCACCTCAATATTAAAATTAACCATGACTGAATGGTATGCAGAACAAAACTATTGAAGTAGTTCGGAACAGAGACGATACAGAGAGACAGAGTATAGATATAATGAGAAACAAAAGAACGCTGGACAGAACAAAGTATAAGAGGAATGGTTTGTTAAGGATATAATAGAAAGAAGATTTCAGAGAAAGAGAGTTGTTGGCAGATTTAGAAGTGGGATGTTGGTTAATTTGATAACAAATTCTTATAAACAGATGAAAAGCAGAGCTGATGATAGAATTGGTTGGAAGAGCTCTATGCCATGGACCAATCTTTAGGCAATGCACTAGAATATGATAAAATTAAAATAAAACCATAATATTAAACACTAAATGTAAAACGTAAAGTATCGCCAAACTACATGACAGCCTTAAACAGAATTATGAGAGATAAGATTTGGAGATGTGAAAAATCCCCGTGCAGGCCTATCATATCCGATATAATAAGTGAACTGATCCCCGCGGACATTCGACATGGATTGGCTAATTCAAGAAGTAATATCTCTGATTTGCGTCTATTCGATAAAGCTTTACAAGACTAATAAGAGAGAGTTAGCTTGTAATGACTAATGAAAATCGTTGGGAAGATCAAAAATATGATATAATATTGGATTGACGGTTCTATCTTTTGAATAAATTTTACACATGAGCTTCAATCGCTGATGTTCTTTCGATAGTGTCGCATATTCTTTCTACGATCACGAATTTATCAACGCAAATTCATATATTTTAATAAAAATAATTATTTTATCGAGCATTTAAACAAATTCTTATATCAAAGGGTTAGTGAAACTGAAAAATTGTAGTTTTGAATAATTTGCAATTACCTTCACATGATTTTTGATTAGATTGCAACCGATAGCCTTGAGTGCAGGAGCAAAAATAACTCCCAGCGGTGTTGGTACAGATTAATTGACAGCCGTGCGATGTATTTGAACATTCATTAATATCTGTACAGTTCAAAACACGAATGCTTCCATTAACATTTACAGCTCTGAAATATTCAACACAGGCGTTAGGCTGAGATTATAACGTACGATATTTTCAAGAGAGTAATGCAACAATTCCTTGACTGCTTCAGAAAATAGGTAAGAAGTAGGATTTAAGGAAATAAAATGTTGAGTACATTATCATGCAGGAAGACCAATATTTTCAGAGGAGAAATATGAAAAAATCTATTATGTTTGGACGAAACGCATAATAAAGCTATTGAGTAATGCGAAATTTAAATTTAAAAATATCACGCATATTTGTATACATCAGGAAGTAAACCAAACTCTGCTTTATTATACTTGAAATACAAAATAATCATTTACAGTCTCAATATGCATGTATGTTTATAAAATATTATTGACAGTTAATGTTATCATTAAAATAGTTGAATTCATGGGTAGGTCCTAATAGCGCACCTAGTGACATAGTACGCTAAAATTATCCAAGGTGTTTACTTGGTGAGGGGTTAGAAAGCAATGGTCTCGTCATCGAATACTCTTACGAAGAGAGTTGAGTAGCCGTATATTTGGATCTGATATTCATTACATGGCTCACTGCCATTAATCTCTCAGGTATGTGTGGCTTATATTTTGCAAGCTCAAACCATATCATACGGCATCTCTGCATTAGTATCACCTAATCACATCAGAGAATTCTCTCATCAGATATAATATCAGAGTTGATATTTAGCCTACGAAAATCAATGTCATAAGATAGAGGCCTAGTTGGTTTAATTTAATTTTAAAATATAGCATGAAACTTACTGGAAAGAAGCCAGTGATCATATTTCCAAGAGGAAAACAAAATTATTATATAATATCCGTAAAATGTTTACTCATTTAAGTCTGAGTTAAATTTTATTCCAGAATTCAAAATACCCGTTTATTAAAAGCACAGCAATTAACAAAAGAAGCGTTGTTGAAGATACGCCATACGCAGATTCATTGATTTTATCTTTTGACGAGATAGCGCGAAGACGACAAATACAGTTCTCGCAGAGTATCAATGATAATTCATATTTAAATACAATTAAAGGTTTGCGATTTATTTCATATAATAGATGAAGTTGAAATTTTCCTTAAAACTATTACTTTCTTAGCGTGTTTGGCTTAATTTCGAAAGGGCTACTTTCGAAACAGGGTCTGTCCCTCAATGTCCCTCAAGACTTTAGAGATGCAAATGTAGTCCCTACATTAAAAGGAGAGTAGGAACAAGGCAGAGAATTACAGACCAATTAGTATAACCAGTATTATAGGGAAAATGTTTGAAAGTATAATTAAAGATAAAATTATTTCTTTTTTAGACAAAAACAACCTAATATATGATAGTCAGCATGGTTTTATTAGTGGACGTTCCTGTTTAACAAATTTAATAGACTTTTTAGAAAATATTACAAGTGAATTAGATAAGGTAATTGTATAGATGTGTTATATTTAGATTTTGCAAAAGCATTTGATAAAGTACCCCATAATAGATTATTGAAAAAGTTAGAGGCACACGGTACAGGGCAATATTCTTAGATGGATAGGTAATTGATTAAGTGATAGACGGCAAAGAGTATGTGTAAATGGAGAATTTTCTAGATGGACACCGGTGAAAAGTGGTGTTCCACAAGGATCTGTTTTAGGTCCTCTGCTGTTTCTGATATATATTAACGACATAGACATGGGCATAGGATCTTAATAATAACTTAACTGAATTGGTAAAAGTAAAACACGCATTATAGTGAAATGATCAACTATGTTGCTATCTATCACTTTTTAATTCCACATGTTTAAACCTTTAGGCAATTTATTCTATTTTCCGTGTAACCAGTCCAGTGAATGGCCGAGATTTTACTCTCAGATCAGTGTGGCTGGAATTCGAACCCACGAGGGTTCTATTCACCTCAGGATCTGTCAATTAAAACTTCATGACGTTACCCCTACGCTATTAAGACATTCTATTAAATGGTGTCTAATTGGTATACCTATATAACAACTTGATCCTGTCCAGCCCTCCTTACATCCATTAGGACACTGTCCGTTGTCTCTCCTACAGATCTCTGTCTGGTTCTTACAGTAACACTTGCTGGAGCAGTCAGAGCCGAAATAACCTTGAGGACATACTGTGATTAAGCAAGTAAAACCGAATTCAATTTACAATATTCATTTTCGTTAATAGTAAATTCCTGAACATAGTCTGTACTTAATATTTTACTTATTTAATAGCCTATATTCCAATATCAATATGAATTGATAATTCATTGATGAATTATATTACAATTTAATGAATAAGAACATAGCTGAGCAGCATTTAACAAAATAACTTTGTCAATAGTACGCTTTAAAGCCCTATAGCAGATATTTAGTTCACGTAAAAATTCTCTTCTAAGCTAGCATTCAAGAACTAAAGCACACATTTATATGTATGCGAACAGGCCAGTATTTTGTTATTTGACAGTTATTATCCTATAATAAGTGATATAAACAAGTTCGTCTCTTGAAGATATTGAAATTGCCAAATCGTTGCTATATCTCGAAAACTATTACATTAAATGCCATTTTTAACTTCTAAGTGTAATATCTCTTCACGCAGGCCTATGGATATTTTGAAAATCCATTCAAACGTTTTAATGCCGAGTGTTATGCTGATATTCGGTGTAAAACATCGTACTGCATCTTAAAAATAGAAAATAAAACAAACCGCTATATACGCTTATTCTATAGGTGCCGCCGCAGTACTGGGAGAAGTTTCCTCTACACGGAGTGTCACACTCGTTTATATTTACTCGTCTATTCTCGTCAGGCTTTTCTCCGCAGTAGCATTCACTGAAATACTGAAATTGCCCATAGAACAATTATAGTAGGCTATGAGTTGGATAGATTATGATTTTATTCATTATTAAGTTCACCTCAGGTCAAACTAATGGCTCAATCATTACACATGAGCTACTTGTGCTGAGAGATAAATGATGTATAATAATAATAATAAAGGTTTAACGTCCGTTTCCTCATCCAGGGATGATGTCAGGGACGTCCCCAACAGCACACATCACTACAGATCAATTCACCCAGACCAATCTGCAAAAGAAATGTGCTGAGGAGAAATAAGGTCCTAAACGAAAGCCAGTCAGGTGATCAAAAATGGTCAGGGTAGATTGATTATGTCTACGGTGGGAAAAGGTAAGCTTAAGCTTGCTAGAGAATGTTGAAAGAGAAGAACAAGAGCGAAGATTAGCAGGTAAAGAGTTCCAGATTGTGGGTGCTGCGTATGAAAAAGAACGTCTGCCCAATGATGTGAGAATATTTGGAACAGAGAGAAGATTGGCATCAGTGGAACGAAGTGAAGGCGAGGGACGATAGGGAAGAAGAATTTCAGATAAGTAAGAAGGCTTGCCAAATCGCAGAGTTTTGAAAGTTATTAGAGCTATTTTATATTTTATGCGTTGATTAACAGAGAGCCAGTGAAGTCTGCGAAGTAAAGAAAAAGAGCGAAATTGAAGTCGAGAGGATTTGCAAACAACACGTGCAAGAGAATCTTGGACGTGCTGCAAACGATTGAGAGAAGAAGTAAGCAATCCATGTAATAATGAATTACAGTAGTCGAGCTTTGAATGAACAATAGAATTAGCAAGGATAGTGGCTGAATTTCTAGTAAGGGATGGACGTATTTGCCTAATCTGATGAATTTGAAAGAAAGAAGCGCGACAAGCAGAAGAGATGGGATTTAAAGTCAAGGTTTTCATCAAATATGACTCCAAGGTTTTTGGCGGATCGAGAAGGTGAAAGAGCAAGATTCTGAAAATTAACAGAATTATTAGTAATTTTATTTCTTTGCAAAGGAGTGCCAATTAAAAGGTATTCAGTTTTGGAGGGATTAACAGCAAGACGGTTAGCACAAAACCAGGAATAAACCTTGTCTAGAATGGATGAGAGATGGGCCAGTTTCTGATCGGAATCATGATTAGAAAAGGAAATATACAGTTGAGTGTCGTCTGCATAGAAATGAAAATTTATGGAAGACTGAGCAGGCAAGTAGCTAAGAGGAGTGATATATAAAGAGAAGAGCAATGGACCCAACACTGAACCTTGAGGAACACCGCGTAGGAGGGGTAGTTCAGAAGAGCGATTTTGACCAATAACAACTGATTGTGTGCGACATGAGAGATATGATGTAAGAGGGAAAAAGCAGAATCAGAAATGCCAAAACAAGATTTAAGCCTATTTATTAGAATGCCATAGTCAATTGTATCGAAGGCTACAGAGAGATATAGAAGAACCAAGGCAGAAACCTGTTTACTACTCATGGCCAAGCTAAGATCATTATGTATACGAAGAAGAGCGGTTTCAGTAGATTGGAGTTTTCTTTAGGCAGATTGATAATGAGAGAGAAGGGAAAGAATCAAGATGAGTGCATAAACGGGTATAAATTGCCTTTTCAAGAAGTTTAGAGATGAAGTTAAGATTGGAAATAGGACGGTAACTGGAAAGATCATCTTTTGGTAGAGAAGGCTTTTTTAGCAAAGGAGATACAACTGCTTGTTTGAAGGAGGTTGGGAAGATACCTTCTGAGAGTGAGATATCAGACACAAGTATGAATTATTCATGAACATTGTGAGTTAGACAAGTTTTTGTTATACAAGAGTAGGTGAGAGTAGAAATCAAGCAGTTAAAGCACTTTTAGAAGAAAGAAAGAAAGAAAGAAAGAAAGAAAGAAAGAAAGAAAGAAAAAAAGGAAGAAAGAAAGAAAGAAAAGAAAGAAAGCAAGAACGAAAGAAAGAAAGAAAGAAAGAACTAATGAATGAATGAATGAACGAACGAACGAACGAACTAACGAATGAATGAATAAATGAATGAATAAATGAAATAACTAATTAATTAATTCTTCAATTAATTAACTTATTTATTTATTTTTATTTAATTATTTTTATTGATTTAACGAAAGAGTAAATGAATGAAGGAATTAATGAATGAATGAATTAATAAATTAATTAGGCCTAATTAGTAAATTAATAAATTAATGAATTAATGAATCGATGAATTAATTAATTAATTAAGTAATGATATTTAGAAAGAATGAAAAAACGAATGAAAGAAAGAACAAATATCTAAGCAGACATGTTCCAATATCATTCACTAAACAGGTTTATTTAAAGGCCTACGTCACAGACTGTTCTCGTATCCTGCTTGCAATATTAGTCCTATTGCATATTTATACATCTATAATATTAAATTTTGGGTGCTGCGTCTGGGGCACTGAAAAATAGACCAACCATTAACTGCACGTGTTACAAGAAGCGATTAAGCGAATATTAAGCGATTCAAGAGGAAACCACCCAAGAAGCCGTTTCTCCATCAAAAAATAAATTTATAAATATATACATTAGGCTTATATATAATGTATAATCATAATAATATCATGAAAAATTAGGATATCATTTAAAATTTCGGTGCTAGATTGGAAGAGCCATTAGTAACAAATTAAAACATAAATACCTCTGTCCCAAAATAAGTATTATTTGAATTGCGTATGCACAAGCTTTGACAGAGTTCCAGAGTCATGTTCACTGTTTTGTTTATTATTCTCCATCCTCTCAGTGTACTTCTATTAGAGGAGATGGGATAGTCAACAAAACATCCGATATTAACCAAAGATTGTGCTGCACAAATTTAAATATTAAAACTGGATCGTTTTAATTGTCCACCTTATTTAGACTAGGCCTATATTAGGGCCTACTCATAATTTAGACTTTATTTCCCATATTGTGTCCGAAACTAAGAAGAATATACCAACCTTTAGCACGTGTCGTAAGCTGCACATGTCGTAAGAAGCGACTAATCTAAAACCAAGTATTGCAACGAGAAAATACATCAGAAGTACATATTTACCCCAGATTTATGGCATATAAGGATAATATGGCATATAAGATATGAGTAATGCATGACATTTTGTGACGGTATAACATTGTTGTCTTGGGTTTGGAGTTCACCTTACGGCGAGAGAAGACAGACTCTTACTATGCATAATTATGTAGGTCTACCATAGACCGGTCGTTTAGGGAGAGTGATTGCTACACTTACTGTTAACTATTAACTAGAATATTAGCAATAATAATAATAATAGAAATAATACTAATAATAATAATAATAGAAATAAATTAATAAATAAAAATAATAGTAATTAATAAAAATAATAACAACAAACAATGTAATCATATTAACTATTAGCGATTAACTATTAACTAACTATTGTTTCTTTCTGTCATTTTTACTTCAGTATACTTTCCCATCACTGTTCAACATCTTATCATATAAAGTCTGCTAAACAATCAGGATCCTTAAAATTAATCACCCGTTTATCGTAATTCTCTCTCATCCGGAGAATCTTCCTGAATAAAAAGTGACAAGAGTCCTGAAAGTATACCCTAACGATGGTTAGTTGCTAACAGTACTTAGTCTAATATGATTATTGTGTATGAAAATATTTAGGTCATACTATAACAGATGATGGGAAATATGAGACGTAAAAATAGTAGGATTGCACAAGCAAAAGGGGCGTTTGGTAGTTTGGAAAAACTAATAAGAAAAATGTCTAAATAAAGACACAAAGATAAAGATAGTGAAAACCTTGGTACCGACTATGCGGATGTGAAACATGGACCTTAAGGAAGTAAGATATTAGGAAACCGGAGGCATTGGAAATGTGAATTTGGAGAAGAATGAAAGGATTAGCTAGACTCAAAAGGTTACAAATGTGGAAGTTCTGGAGAGAGTTGGCACAGATAGACAATTGATAAATGCATTAAGAAATAGGAAGAAGAGCTGCAAAGGACATAATCAAAGGGGGACAGTTTACTAAAAGAAGTCATAGAAGGTAGAATGAAAGGAAAGAGAAGAAAAGACCGAGGTTATGAATTTTAGATGATTTAAAGATCCACTCGTTCGTGCAACTGTAGAGGAAAGCGGAAGACAGAGAAGAGTGGAGGCGTATAACATGGACCTGCCAGTAGGCAGTGCACTAAGAGAGATATATGACATATTAGACTGTGCATACCTACATTTATACTTTCATCTACTACGACTGCATATCTACTATACCCGTCTATTCACTACTCAGATTATAGTCCATACCTTTGAATGCTTATGAGCGAACTTTAGTGATTACTATATTGCGTATTGATGGAATTAAAGCGTAAATTACTTGGACACATTGTTTGATTCTCGTGGAATTGATTTAACGTCAGTTTCTGATCTTAATGGGGTATCAGAGACGGACAGGTGTTGGATTGGAACTCCGCACCTACAGAGTCTATTTCGAAATGCTATAGCATGAGCAGATTTTGGAACTATTGAACAAGAATAAATAAATTTAACACTAGTTCACAAGTTCAACCGGCTAAAGGTATTGGTTTCGGGACATCTGTATAATTAAAGCTAGGCTTATTACCCTCATTTTCAGTTAGGCCTAATTTATTGAAGCCAGATAAATTAATTTAGTATTTATTTATTTTAATTTGAAAAGTTTAAGTAATAAACAATCTAATCGATAAATCAGACTTTTGAGCGAAATGAATTATTGAATATTTTAATGATCAGCCAAGTTATTTATAATGAAAAAGAATTAATAAAGATGCAGGTAAAGTAAAAAATTTCCACAATAGTAAAATTAGTGATGTAGGAGATTAATTGCATAAGGAAAATATCACGTTTACGCATTTTTGTATTTAGATCATATTTGCTGTTTCTTAAATGTTCAGTCTTTCTTTCAAATTCAGTTTAGTTAGAAATTAATTTGAGTTTTGCTAGGTTTCCTCTTTAACCTTTTAAGCATGGACCTACACTTATTTTTAGTATTAGTGGGACCGCTAGCAATTCTATACCCATATACCCAGACGTAATTCCTTATAAGTCATAAAAGTATTCCAAAAATTAACAATTATTTTAAATTTATGGTAATATAAATAGGCTAGCTTTTATTTCACCACTCATGTAGCAAGATAAGAAAAAACTACAATACAATAATACAAGTAAACACAAAAATAGCGTTGAAAAAATTCTACTCAAGCATACACTCAATCAATCAACTCAAAATTAATAACTAAAAATTAATTAAATAATTTCCAGCGATCGTTCAAAGTAGTTTCGCAATAATGACTTCCAGTCAAGTCTCTCAACCTGGAAGCTCTCTGGCAAGATACAGTTATTACTAACGTTCACGCAGTATTTATTAAACAATGGCAACAACTCCCCATTGGAACAATTAAGTAATAGGCCTAACTCAAAAACTTACAAAACAAACTCGTCAATGTAAGACACCGCCACACAATATTTTTATGACACGTTAAATGTATAGCGGTGAAGAACTCCAAGGACTCACAGTGAAGAACTCAAATGTCTAGAAATGAAGAACTTATATGCCAAGTTGTGAAGAACTTAAATATCTCACAGTGTAGAAATAAATAATTCGCAGTGAAGAACTCAAATGTTTCGTAGTGATGCCTCACTGTGAAGAACACAAATGTTTCGTTGTAAAGAACTCAAATGGCTCATAATGAATAACTCTATGACTGGCAATGAGGACATCAAATGTCTCACAGTAAAGAACACAAAAATATACTCATAGTGAAGCATTTCAATGGATCTGCGTGAATTGATCTGCGTACTTAAATGTCTTGCAGTGAAGAACTCAAATGTCTTACAGTGAGAAACCCAAATGCCTCGCAGTGAAGTACAAAACTGATTCACAGAGAAAAATGTCAATGGAACTCAAATGAGTGAAGATATACAACAAAATGTAAATTCCTTAAATGCCTGAAAATCATTTATTTTGTCAAATTTCACAATTAATCATTCCTATTTTACAATTATTTAGCAAGTTGGCTATTTTAAATGGGTATCTTACCTTTACTTGTGTCCTTGCATAGAGATATGAAGATAAAACTGCAATTGAAAACTAAAGGCGACCACTAATATCCACGCATTGTAAATGTTAAGATGATAATTGGCTTGCCGTCAAACGTTGTACTTTATAAAAACCTATATTTTTTGCAATGCACATTATATTCTGAACAATCTAATTAAAGGTATTTATCATATGCAATAGTATAATATAGTGCATTTAATTTCATGTCTTATCATTAGAGTCTTCAATTCATTGCATAAGTTACTATGGTAGGTTTTATCAAATACCCGTTAAGGAATAAATCTTCTAATAACCTTGAAATACTCTCTCTCTCCCTCTGTCTCTCTCTCTCTCTCTCTCTCTCTTTCTCTCTTTTCCTCTTTCTCTTTCTCTCACTCTTTTCTATCTCTCTCTCTCCATCTTTCTCTCTATCTTTCTCTCTTCTCACTCTCTCTGTTATTCCACTTCTAAGTAAGCGGCATAATATACTCCATACTCCTGCAGCAGCTATCTACAGATTTAAAAATTCGAGTAGTGCACTAATGAATTGATGCGTCCAATAACATAGGCTTGGATATTAAAATCTATAGATATTTCTAACTTTGGTTCAAATCCTGGGCTCCCCCGTCACTGACATCGCTTTCGAGTGAGGAAATTGACGTTAACCTTAGCTTTTAGCTTTTATGAGTGTTCCTAATGCGCTGAAATAAGCTTAGCAGAAAATAGAATAAAAATTGTCAGAAAACTGAAAAACTAAGATGCTAAGATTGCAAACAATCCAGAATCACCGTTTGGTCTAGTCACGATTAAGAGAAATTGATTTGATTAATACTGACCATATATGAATCTAAAAATTACTATTTAAATACTTCCTAATGTAAACTGATTAAAAGTCTACACATGTCGATATATTTATAATGTATTTAAAATGCCATGACTTTGGAGAAAATAAAGATTCTATTATAATTAATAAACGTTTAATATTGCATTTTAACATTAATATTTAATGAATGTTTAATACTAATAAATAAAATTATATACACGTTAATCCCCAGAGCTGGATGCTATATAAACCGCTAATGCAAATACATACTGTAGATAACAATTAGAAATCCACAGTGCATTACACTGCAGACTTTTATAGGGAGTTTTAGCTGAGTGTGTATGAAAGGACATCTACTAGGCTATAGTGAACAATGTTGAATAATTACTAAGCACGACGAATGTGCCAAAACCTACATTTCATAGTAAACTTATGACTCGATTGGCTAAATTTCCACGGGGGTTAGTAAAGTAAACTTTAGAAATTATTATTACAGTATATATTAATTTGCTACTTAAGTTGCAAATATGACCCCAGGGAATTAGGGACATAGATTTCTTTCCGTAACCTATAGACAATGGGGACACAATCGTGTCTTCAGGCCCGTAAAAAATGAAGGTTATATGGGCCTATAGCTTCATGATTTTTTAAACTGCGTGCTAAGATTCTTTAAATTGCATGATTAAGCTTATGTCTTCATTTGATTGACGAGTTCTTGTACTGTAGATGTGTTAGATGTCTACACTTTCCTGACCATTTAATAATTTATGTCTTCTATATCTTCCTATTTCGCCTGAAAAGTGTTCCTTATGACATTAGGGCCTACTGACGTTTGTGCTTCATTGTTAATATCTATCATTCTTAATATGCCCTACCACATGTTAAAACCATTACCATGTTACCATATATTCCATTTTAAGTATAACAACTTTAGAAGTCCCGTAAATGTTTGAGATTTTACTCTCAGATCAGCCCGGCCGAGAATCGAACACACGAGAGTTCAATTCTCTGTGTCTAACATGACAAGAGTGTACTATCAAAGATTTGGCCTTAGCATATATTTAGAAAATTGTGGAATAATTCGAACTGAGTGCAACTTTAACTGTCTATTTACACACGGGTGTATAAGCCTATGCAGTATAAAGACGCGCGCGATGTGAATATCCGAATTACTTCCTGCTCCTTCAGAATTAGACCTAGGCCTACTATAGCCCATGTTATTCAAAATAGAATCTCAACTGGTTGCCTATTATTCTATGCAAATATTTTTGTTGTAACACTGGTTAACTCCTAGATATATTACTAAATAAACATAAGAATAAATATTGTTCTTTGACGGTAGGTCGAGTGAGTCGGCAAATTTGTGATAATATACAGTGATGCATTATGACGCTGATCTTTTCTTATATCAACAGTAAAAAGCGTCAATTTTATCAAGTCCGATGAGTGTTAAGCTACCTTGCAACTCACCGACAAAGGATTACACATGTATAAATATCTACGTTTACTTCGATATCTATAACAGGGCAACATTAGCGATCTTTACATATTTTCAGGGGCGCGTCCAGATATTTTCTAAGGGGTCGAAATATTTTTTTGAAAGTACACATTTCTGCTTACCCCCACCCCACCCCCACCCACTTCTTCGGGACATGTGACGCAACCAGAAAAAAGCTGTGGGGGCTCAACATTTTCACTACTGCGCTCGTCTCATAGAGTGAGTGTATCCCCGTATCTTACCCCCCCCCCACACTCAGTCCCGGAGCAGTGGTGCAAACAGCCTTGGCTAAGAAGGTTTTTAACCCCCCCCCCCCCCCATACCGCCAAAATTAGGTCACTTTTGCAATTCGTCCAGATCCGCTCAGATTCTTCAGAGATGAAAAAATTAACCTTTACTTTTCCAAAACAAATGTAGGATTTTAGGAATTTTAGGTTTTCCCCTGACTTTAGTACGGATATGATTGTGGGGGGGGGTGTAAGATACGGGAATACACTCACTCTATGAGCCGAATTGAGTAGTGAAAAAATATTGAGCCGCCCCTCGCAGCATTTTCTGGTTGCGTCACATGTCCCGAAGAAGGTGGGGTGTAACCAAAAAATGTGTACTCTCCAAAAATAGTGTACTTTTTCAAAAAAATTCCTGGATTTGCCCCGGCTCTTCCCCCTGCACTCTTTCTTCTATTACATACTTCAGCAAACCATTCCCCTTATAGGGGGAATGGCTTGTCCTATACAACTTTTCTTTCTTTTTTTATCACGTTTATTAACTGTCTAAACATGCATGTGCCGTGTGCCGACTCTTGCAACAACGTCTAGATTTCTTTAGTTGTGTATGTCATTCAATCATGGGGAAATTTAACGGTCAGGTGGGTCCACATTATACATGTATTTTAGTTACCATTCAATCCTGTATAATATTATGTTGTAAGGAGGCCACAGGATTGCGATAGATTCTGGGAAATCTCTGATGTATTCCACAACTAAATTTATATTAAATATGTACTTTAATCGTAGTTATGGCATGCAATTACAGTTACAATAGTCTAAATCTGTGTCTACATGTAAATTTGTGACTGAAATCAATAATGTTTCACAAGTATATAATTATTCAAAATAGAAATGCAAGTACAAAGCTTGTAGATGAACGTAAAGTTGGGAGTATGGCCTACATTTATTATATGTTATCGACAGTTTTTCTATTTTCACAAAGTGACATATATATATATATATATATATATATATATATATATATATATATATATATATATATATATATATATATTCAGTGGCGGATCCAGAGGGGGGCCCAGGAGGCCCGGGCCCCCCTCGTTTCACTTGCTTTCAAATTTACTTTAACCACTGTATAAGAGGGAAAAGAAGTAAGTAAAAAATGTGAACTCTGTCCGGCAGCAGTGATGGAAACAGCCTTGGCAAAAAGGAACTTAAGCCCTCCCTCTACCGACAAAATTAGGTCACATTTGCAATTCGTCCAGATCCACTGAGTTTCTTCGAAGGTGAAAAAATTAACCTCCTTTTTTTCAAAAACAAACGTAGGATTTTAGGCATTTTAGGTTTCTCCATGACTTTAGTACGGGTATGAGAGGGGAGGGGGGGGGGGGGTAAAATATTGCGATACACTGACTTTATGAGCCGAGCGCAGTAAGAACAAATTTTACCCCCCCCCCCCCCCCCTCCCCCTTTGAGTCACATGCACCGAAGAAGGCGTGGCGTATGCAAAAATGTGTACAATCTCAAAAAATTTCGGGGCCCCCCTTAAGAAATTCTTGGATCCGCCCCTGTAGGCCTATGTATTGTAGTCAAACAGTCAAATAATTGCTTTTCACCAGTCTGACCGTCACTCCTACCACTCCATCTCTCTTCTCTGTCAACTGTTTCTACGCAATGTCCACAAGCTAAGACTAGAACGTGCCACGTAAACCTCCTTTTCTTTAATTCCCTCTATCCAAATTATTTGGACTGGTTTTCTGGATTTTGTCATTTGCACCATTTTTTACTTTATGTTTGCTTATCGGCTAAAATTTGTTTCAATAGTGCTCGATATTGTCATGGACAACAGTAGCACTCCTATGGTAGTTATTACTATTACTATTGCTGCTGGAGTCGAAAAGTCTAAATTCAGGGCATCTGTGGAAGCGATAATAACAATAATAACACACATTGTAGTGAAATGATCAACTATACGTTGATATCTATCACTTTTTATACCACATGTTAAATCCGTTAGGCAATTTTTTCTATTTTCCTAGTAGCCAGTCCAGTGAATGTCCGAGATTGCGCTATATAGGCATTCAAAATTCGAAATTGAGACATTGACAAAAGTTACGAGGTTGGCTGAAAGTCGGTTTTTCATTATATGTGAATAATGTAAAGCAGATCTAACAAACATTGCGACTACTAGAGCCTTAATTGATGACTTATGAGAGTTGGACAGCATTTTATTGCATCAAATATTAATTTCATTGGGCGACTTTTTTGACCGTGCGCGACCAGTTACAAATTTACTTTTCGTTGATTGACATCCACTTTCTGCGGTGACTATATCCGCTTCCTGTTTACATTTTCATGTTTATTTTTTTGGGCTTAATAACGAATAGTTCTGGATTTGCGATTCGGTTTTGCTGATAATGCCAAGCAAGAAGAAAAAGTATAATGCCCGATTTCCTCCGGTAATATTTACAATTTAGAATTGTAATTCTTACGTATCATGTAGGCCTACAAGTTTGTTACTTGTATTTTATTTCATTGGTGTTTCTGTTAGGCAAATTTAAGAATAAGCTTGTTGCTAGTATTTGATTTCATTGTTGTTTCTGTTAGGCAAATTTAAGAATAAGCTTGTCGCTAGTCTTTGATTTCATTGTTGTTTCTGTTAAGCAAATTTATCTACCTCCATCGTCGTTGAAAATCTCAATAAATTATGTAAATTCGTGTTGTAAGTGGACATGCATGACGAAATTAAAAGTGAGCGTACTTCAGAGAGTTACTCCGATTAAAGTGCGTTGCCTTTATATCTTTTTATGTTTAGAGCCTCTTATATCATTAACTCCTGTGAATGCAAAGCTGTTAGGAGCCTTGCTTTTGACAATGCAGCCTTAAAACGTTTAAATAATGTGCTTTCTAAAAGTAGTGTAATAACTATAATAAATGTTATATATATATATATATATATATATATATATATATATATATATATATTTACAGTAACAAAGAAGTATATCTAAGCAAATTTACAAATATATTGATACTTATGTTAAAATGTTTTTTAATTTTAAACTAGTGATAAAAATACAATAAATACAGTTAAAAACACCAAAATATCGTCATGTTGGCAAATTCTAATTAAAATACTCACAAAAGTCGAATTTGCCAGAAAAAAAGTCGAATTTTCCAACATTTGACGATATTTTGGTGTTTTAACTGGATTATTGTATTTTTTGTATAAATATATATATATATTAGTATTCACAAAAGTCAAATTTGCCGTGACGATATTTTGGTATTTTTAACTGGATTATCATATTTTTTGTCACTAGTAACTAGTTTAAAAATTAAAATACATTTTAACATTAGTACCAATATATTTGTATATTTGCTTAGATATATTTATTTGTTACTGTAAATTTATCTTCTGTTAAAAATTTACTTTGTCTGTAAGTAATATGTGCTGAGTTGATGTAATTAATTTCAACTTTGAAGAACTGATTTTATCCCATTATATTTGCTAATTTTTCAGGCGCGGATCAAAAAGATCATGCAGAAAGATGACGACGTTGGAAAAGTAGCGGCTGCGGTTCCTGTCATGATTTGTATCCTTTCGTTGTTTAATGGCTGGAGCCAGTGGCGATGTTGGTGAGATACTCAATCGTGGATCAGTATGTGTGGGGTTCAATCCTGGGCTTACCCGTCACTGACATCGCTTTCGAGTGATCAAACTAACATTAACCTTAGCTTTACCAGCTTTTAATGCCTTTTTTGCTAAAGATGTCGTGGATAGTTTTAACTTCTATTGAGATTCCAATAACCTATGCAATCTAAAAAGAGGACTATTAATAGCTTAAAATTATATTATTATTTTAATATTATAGCTTTATTGTTTTTTTTGCTAAATTTTTAATATTGGTGTTGTGTTGTCTAGCAGGTCACCTAGCCCTCTGATTAATACCTGAGATATAAAGCTGAATTATTTATAGTATTTACATTTTATGTTAAAGCTACTTTTGTCTCTCTAATCTATATTATCATGTTTTTTATTAAAAGTTAATTTTGTTCGAAAGATTAAAGCATTCTAAGTGTGGTTTCTCTTTCTCTCTGAAACAGCTA
Organism: Enchytraeus crypticus; assembly: GCA_905160935.1. Lineage (NCBI taxonomy): Eukaryota > Metazoa > Annelida > Clitellata > Enchytraeida > Enchytraeidae > Enchytraeus > Enchytraeus crypticus. The sequence continues at coordinate 13,540 of CAJHZI010000894.1, read as the reverse complement.
GAATCTCTTTCTCTAAGACAGCTAGATTGCCTTTCACATGCAGTGAAATTTTGATTGATTTAGGCGAGTTGATTGATTTCTTTGTTATACAATTTATAGTGTTTTCTACTCATATTCTGCATTCACACTTCCTAATGAACACTCCATCAAGTAGCTTATTAACCGTTTCTTAAAAGGGTATGCTTAGTTGCTTACCCACACCTTTATATAGCCTGTAGCTTGGGAATATTATGGCTTTTGAGGTAGTTTCGCGTTGTCTTCATCAATTACTGCTCAGGCGCGTCTTACCACACGTGTAGTCGTTGCATTCTTCTGTGGCCCAGACACAACAAAGATATCTTGCTATACTAGTATGTAATAAATCTGAAGAACTTTCTTTATCTGCGGGTGACCAGCACGCGTGTTGGAGATGTTCATAGAGTCCCTGGTGCAGAGGAGTGAGGAGACGGCACTCTCTAAGAGCACTCGCACGCTGTCGTGCAGTCATATGTAAGTTTACTGTCTAAATATTCACTACACATGCTATCTTCTGTACTTTAAGTAGAGATCTAGCTTCAGCTTGCTGGACTTATCGTGTCATATGTAAACTTGTCTACTGTCTAAATATTCACTATACATGTCATGCACTGTAATTAGAGATCTAACGCTAGCTTCATCTTGCTATCATGTAGTCACTTGGTAAGTGCTGTCTGCAGTCTAAATATTCACTATACATGTCATGCACTGTAATTAGAGATCTAATGCTAGCTTCATCTTGCTATCATGTAGTCACTTGGTAAGTGCTGTCTGCAGTCTAAATATTCACTATACATGTCATGTGCTGTACTTTACTTAAAGATCTAATGCTAGCTTCAGCTTGCTGACGTGTAGTCACTTGTAAATGCTGTTGTGTAGTCACATGTAAGTATACTGGCTAAATGTTCACTATACATGTACTGTACTTTTAATTGCAGATGTAATGCTTGCTTCAGCTTGCTATCATGTAGTCACTTGTAAATGCCGACTATTGTCTAAATATTCACTATACACATTACGTACTGCACTTTAATTAGAGATCTAATGCTAGCTTCAGCTTGCTATGGCAATTTATTGGTTCAATTAATTGTGTGCACGATTTCATAAACTCCCTGACATTAACCTTGTATGAGAAAACAGACTTTAAACCATTATTATTATTATTATTTGCTCGTGGGATTTGCGGTTGCCCGACTACGTTACTACCGTGAGAGTTGCATTTTTTAGTGCGATGTAAGCAACCTTAGAGTAGTTCTGTGATCATATGATTGTCGCGGTGAATTTTGTGCATTTCGTAGCTAATTTTATTCAACTCAAATTTAAACCACAGCACCAATAATGCGGCCAGACTCGCTGTGAACTATTTTAGTGCGGCCATCCCGGATTTTATATGGAAAAGTTATTTTAAACCATTCCTAGTACCATTTTTATTTGACTTTTGCAGAAAGCACGTGATTTTGTCCGACAAGAGATTGGATTTTCTCAAGGATCTCGTGAAGAACGTGCCAGACGTTGGACCCACTGACAACGAGGGTGAGAGTGCGATTGCTAGAGCTGAAGCTGTCTCTAAGGCTGCTACTGGTGTACCAAGAGCTGATGCTGCGTCTAAGGCTGCTTCCAGTGCAAATATAGTATCGACGGTGCATCGTCAAACCACAGAACTTAGACCAGAGACTGTTCCCTCTGCGGCAGGTGCCAGTCTAGCAACCGCTGGTGCTCAGGCAGCCAATCAGGATACACCTAGAAAGCGTGGCAGGTTAGAAAACGGGGTGATTAGATTATATCTGATTTATACTGTTCATCAGTTGGATATTGTTACATTGCTAGTAATAGCTGCTATGTTAGTTGCTATGCTGAAAATAGAGCCTTGTGCCTGATTTTAAAGTTACGTAGACATAGATCCTGATTTGAGTGTTGTGTAGGCAAAACACCTGATTTGAATGTTACGTAGGCTTAACACCTGATTTGCATACAAAACCTCTGTTGTCAGTATATGCGTGCAACTAAAATACAATACGTACACTCGCACTTACACGCACATTCTCACTCTCTTTTGAATTTTCTACGCATGTTTTATGCAGAAGCTTGGGGTTAATCAGTCTGTAGAGACATGGGTTGAGGAGATGTCTCTGACGGCATTGTTATATGATTAAACGGATGATAGACCTATATTATTCTCTGCTTTTAGTGTTATTATTGAATGCAGCAAGTGAATTTCTCGATGCTCTACTTTTGCCGTAATCATTTCATAACCCTGACGTCGATGATTGTAAAACTAAGTTTTGAAACATTTTATATCGTCTGAAAATTAAATCCTTCCACAGTCATCTATGACATGCCAATTAATTACTGTATATTAAACATTATTAATAGCATTTTAGATGCTTATATCTTCTTACCTGCTGTTCTATTTAGCAATCTGACAATGTTAGTTTAAGCATTCAGCAATTAGTGATATTGTGAAAGAATTACTTGGATCACTAATTTACATAATTGTGTTGTTAATATAGCGATATCGACAACATTCTGGTTTTTTTTTCAGACCGAAAAAGGTCCAGTCTGAAGGGTTAAGTGCCTCTGGTGCTAATTTAGTCCAACTCAAACTAGAGCCCAAAACCTCTGCTGCAACAGGGTTGCCAGGTGAGCCGAAAAAACGAGGCCGAAAGAAAAAAATCACTAGTACGGTAGCTGTGCTGCCCGGCCTAGCTGAAGAAGATGAGAATATATTTGAGCGACAGGATTTAAAGTCTAGAGAGGAGGATTTTGTTGAAAATGGTACCACCTCTGGAACTGGTATAGAAAATCACACCACTATTACTAATGTAAGATATTTGTGATATACTGCATGCAGTTACGTATTTAGTCTGTTCAAACTCTTGGGCAAAATTAAAATATTTAGTTGCATAAAGATTTCATTGTGTATGGTGAAGATATCTTATTTGTATATTATGACTGATTAGTATGATATTAATGATACTGATTGGCTTGTTATTTGAAGATTATTTACAATTAATTTCATACTGTAAGGATTTTAAATTTTATTCTGTACTGGTGTAAATTTTATTTTATTGTTGAGATTCACTATAACTATCAATCAATTAATAAGAATTTAAGGGCCTGTTTCTTGCCATAAGGCTATGTCACTGACTTATCAGCTGTTCATTGTAATGTCATTTTTTATTTTAAGGTAGTTATGAATTATACATACAAATGTGTCCATTTAAATGCTTTGGATTTTTAAGTACTAAGTTTATCATTTAAATTTGCATGTACTGTATATGTAGATTACAATCTATCGTTGTGTGTTGCAGTCCGCTAGTTCTAAAGATTCTAGTTTCCTCCACCAGTCAACTACGATGTCCTCGGAACAGCAGTTGTTACAGCAGAAACAGCAGTTTAGCAGTGAAAGACAGCAGCTTCCAAATCAGCTGCTGCAGATGTCAAATCAGCCACAGCAGCTGTCAAATCAGCCGCAGCAGATGTCAAATCAGCTGCAACAGCCATCAAATCAGCCGCAACAGCTGTCAAATCAGCAGCAGCAGCTGTCAAATCAGCAGCAGCAGCAGCTGTCAAATCAGCAGCAGCAGCCGTCAAATCAGTCACAGCAGATGTCAAATCAGCTGCAGCAGATGTCAAATCAGCCGCAGCTGCTGTCAAATCAATCGCAGCAGCTGTCGAATCAACCGCAGCAGATGTCAAATCAGCTGTCACAGTCATCCAATCATTTGACCATGCACCTTCAACATCAGTCCAATCATCAGCCTAGCCCACTGCCTAATCATCAACAGCTGCAGTTTTCACCACCATTTCAACAGCAACAGCAGAATCAGTTTCAACAATCATTAGAACTTCAGCAGTCTTTAGAGCTTCAGCAGAATCAGCAGTTTTCTGAAAATCACCAACGTAAACTTGACAACGAACAACACAGGCAGAAAAGAACACAGGAAGAACAGCAACAGCTGTATCTAGAACAATTAAAGCTGAACTTGCAGCAACACGATGAGATAGCGTTTCAGCGAGCCAATTTTCGACAGCAGCTGTCGCCCGAGCAAATCAGTCATCAGAATAACCACGATCAGTTCATGCACCGGTTGCAACATCAACAGCGTAGCATGCTGCAACAAGAACAACAAATGCAGCAGCAGTTGCAACAACAACAGTTGCTGCAAGCTTCTATGTCACCCCGGGGCTGGGCTCCCCAGGCAGGCATGTGGCTACCGACATATATGCCTCGCCTGAATCCTACACTAGAGCCACCTAATTTCTTTCCCCGATCTCACTCGAGCGGTAGTCCCTTCGTACCTATGCCTAGTGGATTTCCACGAGATTTCCCGCATCCTATGCTAATCAGTGATCCGATGATTAACTTTGGAGGTCAGCGATTAGGAGGAGGTGATGGAGGTTCTTTTCTCTCTCCGCGCAGTAAGGTTTTTGATGGCGCACACATGTGTTTAAATAATAAAAGCCATGACTCTGATCCGAGGAACATGCGATATGTAGATATGGATGTGCCTCGAAGTCAGCTTTCAAAGAAAAGAGATCAACCAGCCAGTCAAAGTGTGAGTGAGAATTATCTCAATAATTGTTATCCTAAAGCTTTTGAAGCTAGTCAAAACCATGGCGAGACTAGACTGTCGTATCCTACTCCTTTTTCGAGTTCTAACTTCATGACCAACTGCACGGCAGATGGAATAAACATAATGAAATCTGCGAGCGATACAATGGTCGGTTCATCGAATTCGTCTCAGTTTTTTAGACCCGGATTTCCGGCAGCGGATTGCAATAGAAAGGATTTGGATATGTCTGTTAGATTGTCGCATCAACTAAAAACTGACAAAAAATTGAATGCACTAGACGCTGCGAATGATATGCATCATGCAGAATCTGGGTCAAGACGCAGTCGTGCTAAAAATAAAAGGAAGTCTAAATTGAACTCCTCGAGCTTGCAGACAGTGCCAAGCAGTGATCATGCTAAAATTTTAAATGAACCATCAGTTAGGAATTATACATACAGCGCTGATCAACCAATCAATCTATCTGCTCCAACTACTGTTAGAGTTGACAGAATAAATCGTCAACTAGATTGTGAAAATGTCGAATTGAGCCGCGGAGCCTTGAGTTCCACTATTTCTATGTATAATTCACATGAGAGCAATGCTATCGGTTCAGTTTTAGGAGAGAGGAGCTCGGCATCATCCAACGATGGAAGGGATAATATTAAGACGGCATCGAAATATAAAGATATCGATGATAGGCCAGATAATATCGCTAGGGATGAATTTAATAATGATGGAAGAGATAATGTTATCATGCGTTCTACACCATCATACGATAATACTGTTAGAGGGGAACCTCAGTATCTCTTGATAGATGGAAAAGAGACTACGACAACGGACATCCACGGTGATCAACAGCGACGACTTAACAGAATAGAGTTGGCAACAGATAGAGGCGAATGTAGTCCTAATGAAATTAACTGCGATTCTAAGAGAGGAAATCAAGAAACTCATGTTGACAGTAAATGTAATACACCGAGAGAGAACGGCAATAGGGAATCTCTGGGATTAGCTGGTGCCTCTGTATCTGATCTGCATGCTACTGCATCTCAAGCTAGCTCTACTGGGGCTGATATTACAACAGCTGCTACAGCTGAAAGAACTTTGCCATATAAATGGAAGAATCAACTGCTTAGTCAGTCGGTCAGTCTGCACCGGGCAGACGATGTAGAAATACCATCGACATCAGATAGTAGCTCCAGCCTAAAGGCACAGCCTTCCACAGCAGAACTACCGTCTAACGCTGATTCATCTTCGTCATTTATTTCATCGGATTTCAACAATCCAAACATTATGGCTTGTAAGGGAAGTCAAATTGCTGGTGAGAAAATGTCTAGTGAAAGTTTAGTGCTCAGGAATGATGGTGAAAAGGAAGCTATTACTTTAGCTGAAAGACATGAAATACAAAATGATACGTGTACGTCGTTTAATGATAAACTAAGTGCTAGTAGGACGGTTTATGGTGACGAAAAGACCCACAGTGCATCCAATTTAAATTTAGCCGCTGGCTCAGCTGCCGGTGTTTCTCTTGCTGCGCCTGTCTTAGGATTCGCGACCCATCGAATGCCCGGCGTAGCATCACTTCTATCGAGAAACGTTCGTTCTAGATCTCAGTGTTCGTCTAATCCTGCTATTATTACAACAACGTGTAGCACATCTACCACTGCCTCTCTTACAACGACTCATAGTTCGTCTAACTCTAATGTCGACTCTAAAAGTGAAAGCTGAGGTCAAGATTAGCGTGGATTTTAAAGTGTCATCGTGCCAGAGGACGTCATGGACGATGAGAGTTTTTAAGTGTGTGGTATGTGGTGGTCTGCTGCAGCTTAAACACCCCAGTGATCTGTAATGTATGGGTATAGTTTTGACTAATGCCACTGTTCTTTCATTTTGCTAGTACTCATGCTGTTGCTAATACCATTAAACTTAACTGTAGCTTATGCCAGTATTTCGTCAGTAAAAAGAAACCGGAAGTTCAAACCATACTCAAGTGATTGAATACCTGATTCGCTTGAGTTAGTGATACAAGAATAAGGGGCCTGATTTTGAATCAGTAGGCACATGATTCAAATCTTTGCTGTTCTGTTATCACTTGATGTCGCTTTGCATTTATGAAACACTGACGTTCACCCTGCTTCGGCTTTTACGCTTTTAGAAGGAAGTCTAGACGTGTTAACTGATGTGCTGTCAGGCTGAACCGCGTGCACTGCTGCTGTTTCTTCATCCACGCGCTACTGCTGTTTCGTCAGTCGTTGACATCTATGTTAGGCTTGAAATATAAGTTTTCTGACTGTTTCCTTCGTTCTTAAACGTTAATTTTTATGCTAATATATGTTTGATTTATATTACACTTGTATGTTCACAGCTTTATGTTTTGTGTGATAATCAGATATTACTATAGATAAAATGTAATAAATGTACTACTATTGATGCACAGCGATTAAATTTTCTTTGAAAATTGTGAGACATCTCAACTTGCAAATTGCTAAGCTATATCTGGAAACTTTATAATCTGAAACTCAAATTGCACCTATACTGTGCGTTGCAATGTGGGTTTAACGTTTATTTCATCGTCTAAAAAGGACGTTAGGGTTGTCACTAGGCACTGTGCCACCTGACAGATAATTTTTACTGTTTCTACTAATTATAATTAGTAGCTAATTTGATAATAGTAGCTAATTAGCTTTTCCTCTGAAATTTACAAGTAGTAACTTAGTTCTACTTTTTCCACCGACCATGTTTTGAATAATTACGTACTATGACAATATTATTTGCAACTTTTTGGGAGTTGAGGACACTGAAAAAGATTTCCAGTCCAGTATGATTTATTGAATCTGTTAAAATCTGTTAGAATTTAATTTCTATTAGATTTATTAAAAATATTTTTTCTGATTCAAGTTAAACTTTTCAACGATCATAGAGAAGAGCCGATTCCATGTACTATAAAACAATTCACATGGCTTTCTTTAAATGCTAAAACATGAGAACATTTTACTGTCAAGACGTGGAGTACTGTGTGCCAACATAGCCCACCTTTCATACCCATATCGTTACTCTTATAAATTGAAAGTTTTCTATTTTGAGAAAATTTCCTTAAACTTGGTAGCTCTGCTAAGATATCAACATATGAAACAACAACAACGATTAGAGTGCTACTGTCGTCAGTGACAACATCGAGCAGTATTTAGTCAAATCCTAGCCGACGAGCAATAAACAAAAGAATTAAAACGGTGCCGTATCTAGAAAACCAGTCCAAGTAGATAATTGAACGATCATCTTTATTAGTTGAGTATTTCAGAGGAATCAGTTTAATAATTAATTCTTGAAAATATGAAATGATCACACTTAAGAAAGGACATTGAAAAGTATTGATGCACACGATATAACATTGCTTCCTCGATTTAAACTAAATTATAGCTCAGAGTTTAACATAAGCCATATTTTCTTAAGATAAATATCACATTATAGTTTGATAAAAGTTTAACCTTTGTGAGTATATATATTCGTTTAATTCAAGCTACAAAAAAAAAGGAATATATAGACATAAGAGAGTTTAATGGAGCTCTCTTAGTCAATTCAGTGTAAAAACAGACAGAAATACTTACCTTCTACCTGCCCCTTGACTAGAGAGAGAGAGAAAGCTTATGTTTGCATTTAGCTATGGCCCTATCATACAATTTTTTTCTTCAGATTCATGCAAACATATGTACATTATATGGACATGACTCTTTAATGACGGCATAAGATTTTATAACTCTTGAGTTAAAACTTATGGGTGATAACAAGTATGTGATATATATGTTCTCTTTGTACTGATAATAAAGTACACATTATAATGTATTAAAGACATGTGTATATATAAATACAGTCATTTATTTAATAGTGTATAGCATATAGTATATGATAAACATGTAATCATAAAAGTTATATAACAAAATATGTAATAATTAAAACAATAAAACTATGCTGACATCTCATTTGTTTAAATTATACTGTACACGTTTACCAAATGAATGTCAACATGTATGCTAAAAAGCACTTATTGTTGTTGAGTTATCTTGGGCTGCCAGTGTCATTTTATTGATGTTTAGCTTTAATGATTACACGAAACTGTAGTAATAATTCAGTTATTTATCGGTTGTTTGTCACTGAAATTTAATATTAATTAAAAATGTATTAATTTTCTATAGAATAGAACTTAATGTTAATGCAATATGATATAATCTACTTAATTTCTATGTCTAAAATATTAATAGAATTTTATTGCAGGCCAGCTATATGATGTGATATCGTTAAATTGGTAAATAACCTAGTTTGAATTTCAGGTAATTGTTCCTTGTTCTATTTTTAGTGTTCTATGTACATGGTTATGTGTGTGTACCAGTAGGACTACATGTTTCTGTGTGTGTCTCATATTTTACAGGCTTCTCTCATGTATGTTTGTGTTGAAGAACGTAGTGATAAATTAGTATTGACTGATGGATTGATTCAGTCATAATGTACGTAGGACTTGTAGCCATTGTCACTACAGCAGTTGAGCTCCTGCTGCTACTTTTCTGCTGGTAGTAAAATCTGGTAAAGCTAAGGTTAACGTCAGTTTCCTCACTCGAAAGCGATATCAGTGACGGGAGAGCCCAGGGTTTGAACCCCACATATACTGATCCGCGGTCGAAATTCTTACCAACATCGATGTTGTCAAAGTGTTAAGATCTTTTCCGTGGAGATAGTTCGGATGGACTTCCTACTAGACCGAGACTTGGGATGCTGGATGATTTAATAACTAATTCGTATGTTGAGGCGAAGAGGACGGCAGAGGGTAAAGTATGTTGAGGAGTTATATGCCATGGAATTGCCAATAGGCAGTGCACTACGAGAAAGAGAGAGAGAGAAAGCGATAGATAGTCCGGCTGGAATTCTAACACGTGCCCTCCTGCTCATTAAGTGGTTGTGCTGGAGAATTGATCGCCTATTCTGTGACCAGTAGCTGCTGATAACCGGTTGTAGGCTATTAACTTGATACACCGATTTATCTACATGAGTATGTTTGTTACTTAGTATGAGTTGTATGTAGCATTTAGTCTGTTTTGTATTGTACAGTAGTAATGTATGTTATAATGGTTGTAACTGTTGAAGCAATAGCTTGTGTATGTGGACGATGATGATCGATATTCTAAAGTTTGCTCAATGATTTTTCTGCTGTTAGCTTTGTTTAATCTTGTGTAATACTCACTAATATGTTACGTATGTTGTGTAGTTTATGCAGCCGTCCCTGCGTCACTTTGATATTCTCTCTTTTTCTGTCTCACTGTGTATCTCGCTATATTTCTCTCTTAGTCTCTCTATATTTAAATTTCTGTTAATTTACAGACAGACAGTCTCTCTCTCTCTCTCTCTCTCTCTCTCTCTCTCTCTCTCTCTCTCTCTAGTTCATACCAAACGTCTGGTACTAGGAGCACCACAGCTTTCACACTGTAGAGGGAGCACTCCATCGATCAACAAATTGCTCTCTTCAGCAAACTAATCCTTAATCCATATCTTAATCTGATATTTAGCTTGACACATAATAGCTTCGACGGTGTGGCTGCCCTGATATGACCAAGTTCTTGCTGAAAAATACAAAAATGAACATAAAATTAATCACCCGATTTAAACACAATGTAATAGGATATTTGTAAATTATATTCCTTTTTTGATTTATCGTGCCTGTGATATTTTGTGATAGCACGCCCCGCAGTGAGAACATAGACATGATTAACCCGCCAGCCGCTGGTGCCTTGATCGTGCCAAGCTGGCTGTTATTATTAGACGTTGGCTGATCAGGATTTGCGCCCTAGACTCCTCTGTCTCCTAGTCCTGAGTCACTAACCATCCTACTACCAAGCGTCTCTGTCTTTACTCGCATTAACTCACGCTATCAGTCTCTCTTTCTCTGTCTCTCTCTTTCTCTCTGTCTCTCTCTTTCTCTCTGTCTCTCTCTCTTTCTCTCTCACTCTCTCTCCCTCTCTCTCTCTGTGAATCTCCAATTGTTACTTTCAATGTTCTTCTCTTTCTTTCCTACTCTCAGTGCTTTTTTCTGCCGCTAATGCTCTTTTTTCTTTATGTCTTTTTCACTTGAAATGGCTTTCTAATGTGTTCTAGATTAGCTACATTAATCAGCTCTTACTAGTTACATTTAGTTTTTGTCATATTTTCTTGGCCAAATATTAAATTTCAGAACGAGTTTCAAATTTGTCCTAGAAGACTAGAGTAGGGATATTGAATTTTAGTCGTAAGCCTATATCTTACTTTTGTGTAGCCTACATATTGCGAGACAGATGAAAAATTTGCGCAATTATTTAGGCTGTACAACTAAAGTGATATTACTCTGAGAGAATTTCTCACAAATTTAAGAAAAAGTTTCAGAATTACCGAAATATTTTATATAGAATTTGAATCATGCACTAGTGACTTGATATGTGACTTGAAATAGCTATAGAACTGTGAGATTTTTTACTCATACTGGCAAATATAAATTGACTGTAGTTGTAGATAACTTCACACAATAAAGTCTGATCTGATATATACCACAGCTGCTGTAGCTAGAGTAAAAACGGAAGAACAAGGGCTTTGAATCAATCTGGTTAAACTGGTTATTAAAATCAATGAGCTTATATCCAAAATCTCAAACAAATATCGATGTAGCTAGGTTCGATGAATAATTGCTGCAGACTTTACTATTTTGATCAGTTATATGAAAATTTAAAGACCCACTCATATGTGGAAATGAAGAGGAAGGCGGTAGACAGAAAGAGTGGAGGCGTTATGGACCTGCCAGTAGGCAGTGCACTAAGAGAGATATGAAAGTATTTAATTCCTCTCTCTATCTCTCTCTCTCACACACACACAGACACACTTTCCCTGAATCTAGTTTTAAACTTGATTTCCAGTGATTTTCTAATGACTAATACAGTAGCTCCTTCAATAAGCAGTTAAGATTTTCTTCAAGTAAATCTCATCGTATTCTATTGTTTCTATTATAGGATTTTATATTAAAATTTCTAACTATATTCGATCTCCTCTCTTTCTTTCTCATCACCTCTCGCTCTCTCTCTCTCTCTCTCTCTGTGTGTGTGTTTCTTCGTTGTCTTCTCTCTCTATCTCTCTCTCTCTCTCTCTCTCTCTCTCTCTCTCTCTCTCTCTCTCTCTGTCGTGTTCTGTCAAGTGGCAGGTCCAAAGTACTCACACTCTGCTTCTACATATTTTAAGAACACTCCATTGATCTAAAAATGAATCCAATCACAAAAGCCAACTTTACCTTGAGCCAACTTTATAAACTATGATTTTTATCTAGAGAAGATATGGCTTCTCGTGTAGTTTACCATTGCCTTCTAAATAATCCTGCTAATCTCATCTTACAATGCATCCAGTTTACGGGTGATCTATTTTGTAGTTATCGGGACACAATACTCTTTTACCCTTAAGCGTGGGATATTTAAGCTTATTCGCAGATTTTCATATTTTCGTTTAGCAAAGATTTTGAGACTCTGTCAGTCTCAAATCCTATCAGTCTATCAGTTATGTTTAAAGTAATTTACTCTCAACGAATCTTAAAAGAGCTTTAACTTATGTTAAACTTATGTTAACTTATGTTATTTATGTTCAGCTTGTCTGTCTGTCTGTCTTCCTACACTTTATATCTATCAATTAAACCCAGAAATATGTGTCTTGTTTGTTCACTATCTAATCGATTCTATTCCACGTAAATTCTTCACCCCTCGAACCCTTAAATAATCTAAAATGTAGAAAATTCAATCAAATTTGAGACATGTATCGATCCATCTGCCTAATACGATTATGATTCTAGCAATGCCCTAATTGGACAGCCTTTGAGTCAGCTTCTGTTATTTTAACTCGCATATTTAGGGGATTAGCGAAAAACCATGCCAGTCCAATTAACTAGTCAATGGGACATTCAGACATAGACTTTAGAAAATTACAATTGCTTCAAGTACGATAATTTCGTGTGCTGGAGTCGACGTCGGTTAGATACTCGACCGTGGATCAGTATGTGCGGGGTTCAAATCCTGGACTCACCCGTCACTGAAATCGCTTTTGAGTGAGGAAACTGACGACAACCTTAGCTTTTTAGCTTCTTGTTAGTCCTGAAAAAATTATCAAAGATATTTACAGAATAGGCGCAAACTTTGAGACTTTAATTTGTAGCCTGCGTACATTTGTAATCCACAGTGCTCTAAGATTTGATCCTATCTCAAAGGCTAAGCCTATATCTAGCCTTAACATTGATTCTAAGCCGTAGAAAATATGGGTTTTCAGGTTGTTTTTATTCCATTCATCAATTTATGTTTATTCACCTCTTACTGTAATTGCATTTTAATTTTGATCTATTTTATAATTATAGTGTCATGGACAAAATGAGTTCAATCATATATATAGTAACGAGTTCTTTATTTCAACTCTGTGGAGTCCAATGATGGCTCCTTAAATGGCTCAACGAGTACGCTTGGGTTTTAAAATCCAACCCTTTAAACAAAACATCAACCATCTCTTATCTTTTCTACTCAGGCTCGCTTAACTTACCGTTTCCCCCACATTCAAATTCTGAAAATTCCAGCACTTCCTGTTTGTTTCTATTATATAGAGGTTTAGGAAAATACCCGACTTCATGTCAGATGGTCATGTTGACTATAGTGGCATAAAGGTTAACTTAAAACCTTCGAATTTAACAAAATTAAGGTTGGCATTAAGCTATTAAAGTGATAGAATTAAATTAATACTTTTGATTACTACAGTAATTTTAGTAACTTAGGTCAATATTTAAGAGGAGTTTAATTAATTTTGTAATTAGTTAATTAGCCAATTACATCAATACTTCATTGAATAGAAAAACACTTAGTCTAAGTAAAATTTATGTTTTAAACTACATTGGCTGTAATATTTTAGTATCATGCCTTACAGCATACTCAATGTAT
>CAJHZI010000893.1:692500-813130 GCA_905160935.1 Enchytraeus crypticus | reverse complement strand
CGGTAATACAACATACTCTTTCGTATTTATACAGACGTATGCAACCAGAAGGTCTGCCCTTATGGCTCGAGATGTGAGTACATTGGGAAGTCGAGCCCCACCGATGTTCGCTGTGTTTGCCCCACTCAGACTTGCCCCAGCACAGTTAGCCCTGTATGTGCCAGTAATGGAGTTTCCTATGACAACGAGTGCCTGTTCATGAAAGCTCAGTGTGGATCTAAGGATAACATTGTGATCAATCATGCGGGAAAATGCTGTAAGTTATTAGAATGAAAATGCTGTAAGTTATTAGAATGAAAATGCTGTAAGTTATTAGAATGATCTAGAACTATTAGTTTGATTTCAAACTGTTAAATTGAGTTAGAGGATTATTGTGAATCATCTGAGGACATTGTCATGGTAATAACATGCAATATTACTGTCAAAGGGGAATAGTAATAATTCCCTTTTCAAGTTTTATCACGTTAAAGTAGAAATAATGATGACATTTTGTCGATAGGTCAACTGGAATGTCAAACAAGATCTAAATGGATTAATTTCTAAATCAAGGATAAGAGAATTATAATTGGTTAGTGTATAAGTAATACTGATAACAAAACCTAAGTCGATTTATTAAAAAAATATTGATAGTAGGATATAAATCACTTAATTTATATAACATATGGATAAGAAAATCTTAATCTGTTTCTCTTTAGAAAACAATGTTTTACAAATAGCTACATTTTAAAAGGGTATTAATAATCTAAAATTCTAAAATCTTTACTGAGGGAAGAAACACGCGTAGCAAAATACGAATACTGTTAATTAAAACAATTTTTATTCTAACCCTCTTTAGATGAAACATGCAAAGATGATCCCACAGGCAAGACGTACATGGGTAACTTGACGATGACAAGGGGAGGCAAATACTGCCTGCCTTGGACCAACAAATACACAAACCTTTTCAGCTCTACTTCCAATTCTTTATTTCCGGATGGTGACGTCATCTCAGCCGGAAAGAAATGCCGCAATCCTGAGCCTGAAAATAAGAAGTTTGGACCCTGGTGCTACACGTCCGAAAACGACTGGGATTACTGCGATATCCCAAGCTGCTCCGGTAAGAAGCTTCTTCTTTTTCTGATGTTGTCATTGATGACTATAGCACTCTAATTGTTGTTATTATTGTTATCATTATTCTCCTTCATTAATTTGTAATTTTCATATAAGTATTACACAGTAAAATACTTTGTATTACAATGGAGATTTAACGTCCGATTCCTCACTGGAGAGAGATGTCAGGGACGTTTCAAACAAGCCATACAACTGCATGAAGTTCTACATGCATCTCAGAATGCATTTGTAAATGTATAGACCTGTGTCAGAACTTTACTGATAATTACTGTCTCCAGCTGTCGCAGCGACTTTATAACCAGCGACGTTTTGCTCTATGTTTTCTTAACTACTTTAATCTATCTTTTCGTAATATCGTACAGTTTCTGTGTAAAAAATAAGCTCGTATTTTAATATTGATAGAATTATTCTTATAGTCCAACATCTCTGATACCACCACTGGACTAGAAGATAAAGCGAAGCAAGTCATTTAGTTGCATTCTTAATTTAATAAATTATAATCCTTATTTTATTTATTTGGTTTTTGTTAACTATTTGAGAAGCTGAATAATTATTGATGTCTATTTGTTTGCTAGTTGAGTTACAATTTGTTTGATTTACTGATATGAACCATATAAATGATCGACTAAAATTATTTTTATCCATTAAATTAAAAGACCTTCTGCTTTTGCTTCTGCTTGTGCTCATTTTATGCTCATACTTATACTTATGCTTATGTCTACGCTAATGCTTATGCTTACACTTATGCTAATGGTTATGCTTATGCTTATGCTCATTCGTATGCTCATGCTTATGCTCATGCTTATACTTATGCTTATGTCTATGCTAATATTTGTACTTATGTTCATCCTTAGGCTACGCTCAAGTTTTCATATTAATTAAATTCGTACGAATATACAGTAGTATAGTTCATACGAGTGTTTATCTGATTTTATGGGTGTGCTGTGTGTCTTGTGTGCTTTGTGTGGGCCTTGCTGCCTGATTTCTAATTATAAATAAATAAATAAATATATAGATCTTTCTTTTACAGCCATTAAATTTAATTAATTAATTGTTCAGCCATTGTATAAATTAATCTACATTATCCACTGTAACACCGCGTAGGTTGTCAAAAGTTGGACATAATTCTGGCAATTCACCAATCAACTCGCATCACACTGTATTCTTGGCATCAGCTCGTTACCGAACTCAAGGCCTTTGTTTCTGGATTCAAAGTCTCTCCCGATAATGTCAGGTTTGGTGCGGTAACTTTCGGTAGTAAAGCTTCCGTAGTCTTCCACCTCAATCAGTTGAACTCAGCTAATGAAATCCACGCAGCACTGGATAAGATCCTCTATACACCGGCTGCTTCAAACTTCTCAGGAACGCTGCAGGTATCTAAATAATTCTAACTATATTATATGTTCTTAAATCACATTGTGTGTATACGTAAAAATTATATGTGCAGTATATCAACAGTCAAACATGCCGGTAGATATATAAGAAAACAAGCAAGAGATTTAGATAATTAATGCAGCTGTAGGAGGGTAAAATATTTCAACTTGTGATCTCTCTTTCATAGCCAATATTTTACTTTTATAGCTATTCTAAGTACTAGGCCCCTACATGATAATCTATTCTATTCGTTACATACGGATTACCTTTTCATAGATAGCTATACTTTTCAGTAAGATTCACAATGTATTTCAGCTATGCACAGTACAGGCCTACACTTTATTTGCATATTTTTACATGTACATAAGTTAGCATTTATTTACCTTCTGTATTATATTGTAAACATTTGTTGTTTTACATATAAACATTTATACCAATTTCTGTATAAATTTTAAATTTTGTATCCTTTTCCCATTGAAAAACTCTCTTGTTGCAGACAATAGCGCAAGAAATGCTGACCCAGGATAAGGGAGACAGGGTAGATGCTCAGAACATGGTGATTATGATAACAGGGGAGCGAGAGAACGTTGATACGGGCAGGACGACTCAAGCCATTAAAGCTCTTCAGGACAAAGAAGCACTGCTGTTCCTGGTGGGACTCGGTCCATACGCGGACTCGTATTGGCTGAACGGATACTCGAGCTACTCCAGCGACAACAAGCGACGACTGGCTCATTACAGCTACGATATCAACAAGATGCATCAGGTGCTCAATGACGTGGCAGTGGATGTCTGCCGCAATAGTTGTGGTTAGGATTCTGCTATCTCACTCACTCTCTCTATCTATCTATCTATCTATCTATCTATCTATCTCTCTCTCTCGTTCTCTCTCCCTCTCTTTCTCTCTCGCTCTCTCTCTCTCTCGCTCTCTTTCTCTCATGCTTTCCCTGTCTCTCTCGCTCTCTCTCACTTGCTCTCTCTCTCTCTCTTTCGCTCTCTCTCGCTCTCTCTCTCCTGCTATCTCTCTCTCTCTCTCTCTTTCACTCTTTATCTCTCGTTCTCTCTCTTTCTCTTTCTCTCTCTGTCTTTCTCTCTGTCTCTCTCTCTCTCGCTCTCACTCTCTCTCTCTCTCTCTCTCTCTCTCTTTCTTCATTGTACTTCAAAACACCGATTCAAATTATGTACATTTCCTTCATTATATAGGAAGATTCCTAAGCAGAAGTCAATTTGCGCAATAGGTAGATTGTTATGCAGAATTTAATTTCGATTTTAAGGTAAAGCTCTTAGAAACTGATTATTCTCCAATTTCAATCACTGGTAACATATTGCAATGCTTCCTCGTCAGTCATCATCAGTTCTGACATCATCAGATCTGACACCATCAGTTCTGACGTCATCTGTTCTGACACCATCAGTTCTGACATCATCAGTTCTGACATCATCAGTTCTGACATCATCAGTTCTGACATCATCAGTTCTGTCATCATCAGTTCTGACATCATCAGTTCTGACATCATCAGTTCTGACATCATCAGTATAATTGAAACTCGAAGCTAAGTATGCAGTTGATTTAAATTCTACTAATCACTGGTGGCATGTCTTAAAATTATTTCGATAAATTGAGAAATACGTTAATTTAATCACATTAGAAAGTAACCTTTTATCGCAAGATTTCTGGCGACAAATTGATTTCTAATGCACTTTAGAAAACGACGTTGAATGCAGTAGAAGTGCAGGGGGCTGGGAATACCAGGGCTCTGCCAACAGGACTAAGAGCGGCTACCTCTGTCGTAGCTGGGCCTCATCGATACCTGAGGAGAGGCACCAGTATACTGGATCAATGTTCCCGGAAGGCAGCAAGGAAGCGGCTGGAGTGAAATGCCGTAATCCTGATCGTAGCTTCACTGGAGGTCCGTGGTGCTTTACCGGTAACAAAAACGTTCCGTGGGAACTCTGCGCAGTCCCTAAGTGCGCCGGTTAGTTAATTGATTGATTAGTTGTTACTGCCGGTTAGTTAATTGATTGATTAGTTGGTACTGCCGGCTAGTTAATTGATTGATTAGTAGTTACTGCCGGTTAGTTAATTGATTGATTAGTAGTTACTGCTGGTTAGTTAATTGATTGATTAGTAGTTACTGATGGTCAATTAATTGATTGATTAGTTGGTACTGCCGGTTAGTTAATTGATTGATTAGTAGTTACTGCCGGTTAGTTAATTGATTGATTAGTAGTTACTGCTGGTTAGTTAATTGATTGATTAGTAGTTACTGCCGGTTAGTTAATTGATTGATTAGTAGTTACTGCCGGTTAGTTAATTGATTGATTAGTAGTTACTGCCGGTTAGTTAATTGATTGACTAGTTAAAGCTGGTAAAGTTAAGGTTAAAATTAGTGTCCTCACTCGAAAGCGATGTCAATGAATGACGGGCGAGGCCAGGATTTGAACCCCGCACATACCATATCGGCGCTCGAGTATCTTACCGACTTCGCCACTGGCTCCAGATGTTACTGCAGTTATTACTGCTGGTCAGTTAATTGATTGGGTGACTACTTGTTGCAGCTTTTCAATTAATTGATTGTTTAGTTGCTATTGCTGGTTAATTAATTTATTAGTTGTAATTAATTATGATGTAATTGGTATATTGAGTAGTCATCATTGCAGGTCAGTCAATCGATTTAATTTGGCATTTTTCATTAAATGTCGACTAGCATAGATACAGACGAAAGAAATAAAAGCCTTTTCAGATGAAACACTTTCAGGTTAACACCATACTTAGTATACAATATCTTTATTTTTATTATTGGAATTAGGAACATTAAATCTTGAAAAAGTGTTAATATTTTAAATCAAAACACAATAAATAATAGTTGAAAACTGTAAAAAATATAATGTTAAGCTGGTGCTAATATCAGTTTCAGCCCCGGATTTGAACCCTGTATATACTGATCCATGATCTCCGCTTGGACTTGTTACATTGGGAGAGTAAGAGAGAGAGAGAGAGAGAATGACAGAGTGAGAGAGTGAGAAAGGTGGATAGATAAAGAAAGTAGGATCAAAATGGATATAATAAATTATAATTGTTTGCCTACGAATTATACAAAAAAAGCACCAGCATATTCACGTAGGGTTACCAGTTTTAGCGTCTGACTTTGTAAATTAATGTCATTGATACAATACCGTGTCTTTCATAATATTTCGTTATCAAATATTTTATCAATATGAACTTCAGAAAGCTACTTTAAGTTTTACTTTTATTCTAGTATTAATGTTTTTATATTTATTCTCATAATTTAGCTCATTTTATTGCGCTGCCGTCGAGCAGATAGATTCAAAGCTGTAACAAAGGTTTCTCCTATCTCTGCGGGTTCCGTGATAGACCTCGGCTCATTGGGGCTCTCATCACCTATTGGAGATGGTACGTATTGTTCTCATATACTAAACTTATCATCTTCATCATCCTCCTCCATTGAATCTCCGTTTAACCAGGGTCGGTACAAATAGACTGTCTCAAATCCTTTCTGTCCTTGATCGTATTATCAGTCAATCCCCTATTTGAGACTTTTCCATTCGTTTAAATTTTTGTAGCAATTTCTGGAGCATAGACGCTCACCAACCGAGTGCCCTTTCTGACGCTTGTGTGAACCTTAGTACTTTAGTCGCATTATACAATACGTGCAGTTTCCGGTTTGTCTATTCTTCAAAAGACCCGGACACAACACGGGAACTCATATACTAAACTGTTTTGTCTTAATTTCTACCATATCTGTTATTTACACTGCTATGGTCTGCTATGGGACAAAATGTAAGTTCAGAAATTCAACTCCACAAATGATAATTCATTGCTGTTACGTGTGTTACCTTCTCCTTCGGCATCAATTTAATTGTTTCCAATGTTTCTTTATTTATTTATTTGATTTACATAATGAACAATACATGACGCAGTTTTAAACAGTGAAACGCGAAACGCTGCAGAAAGTGTTGTTTAAAAAATGAAGTAAATATAGTCCATGACAAATTAGCAGCACTGTCTTCCTAAAGAAACGCAAACAAATTTTAAAAAATTGAACAATTAACCGATTTGTGCTGAATATATTTATTCATTTTCTTGAATCCGCTTTTGAAACTAACAAAAAAACTAATTAAAAAAATAACTAATTGCAGACCCGTGCAAGACCAAGCAGTGTCCGTACGGCTCGAGATGTCAGAGGCTGATGAGCGCAGGTCCCACGGCCTCAGAATGTATCTGCCCCACCCAGAGCTGCCCCAAGGACGCTCAAAACCCGGTGTGCGGCACTGACGGGGTCACCTACGATAACGACTGCCTGCTGATGAAGGCTCAGTGTGTGACCAGGGGCTCCGTCTCTACGGCCGATAGGATCGAAGTCCTACATCGTGGAAAATGTCGTTAGTGGATAAAGTTTAAGCTAAGTTTAACGGTCGTTCAAGTTTAAGCTAAGTTTAACAGTCGTTCAAGTTTAAGCTAAGTTTAACAGTCGTTCAAGTTTAAGCTAAGTTTAACAGTCGTTCAAAGTTTAAGCTAAGTTTAACAGTCGTTCAAGTTTAAGCTAAGTTTAACAGTCGTTCAAGTTTAAGCTAAGTTTAACAGTCGTTCAAGTTTAAGCTAAGTTTAACAGTCGTTCAAGTTTAAGCTAAGTTTAACAGTCGTTCAAGTTTAAGATAAGTTCAACGGTCGTTTAAGTTTAAGCTAAGTTTAACGGTCGTTTCAGTACTGCGATATACTCTCAGAGTCTATTCGGCTAGAATTCGAACCAGGTGTTCTTTCTTGTATCTGGGACCGAGCTCTATCACCTGGGATCATCTCGACCATTGCTGAATGCATCTCAATAGTACATTTATATGAGATTTCTGAAAATATACTTGGATGAGAAAATTGACGTTAACTCTCCATATTCCTATTGTTTATGAAAAGTGGATCGTAAAGAAATTTAATTATGCTAAATAATTGACTTAATTGTATTTTTGTAAATAATTTCCGATTGGATGGCCAAATCCTCAAAACTATACTCTAAATATAACTGTACAAAGCCTGAACCCTTTGACCCATGGTCATATGATGTAAAAACAGACGTTAAACGTTTCAGTAATTTTGCTTGTGAGTCAAATATTGTGGCATTTTGAATCTCAATCTGATTATAACCTTAAATATGAGAAGCCGAACCGATTATTGATTGCTTTATTGATCGATTGATTGATTAATTTATTGGTTCTCTGTTTGATTGATCGATTGATTTGATTTTGCAAAGGATGCGACAAGGCGGATATTATCTTCCTGTTGGACTCATCCGGTAGTATATCCATGACAGTATGGACGCGAATCCTGCAGTTTGTCAGGGACGTCGTTAATACGTTTAACGTGGGAGAGAATAACGTCAGGATTGGAGTGGTGGAGTTCAGTACTTCCGTCAACATAGCCTTCCACCTCAACTCCTACAGGACCAAGCAGGAGGTCCTGAAGAAGATCGACGCCATTCGTAAAATCGATGGACTGACCAACACTGCGGATGCTTTCTACGTAAGTCGAATATCAATGTAAAAAGCTAAAAAAACGCTACGGCTAACGTCAGTTTCCTCACTCGAAAGCTATGTCAGTGACGTGCGAGTCCAGGATTTGTACGCGCAGATATGCTCTTTTTAGAAAACATTTTCATATTCACAAGTAATAGATGGAAACAAGCACTTATACATGCGTGCATACTTTGACAAAGCACATTTTGGTAGGGCAGAACACTTTTACAGAATATGACTGAAGTCCGATTATTTAAGCTTTACCTATTTTATCTTTGCTAAACGTCTTTATTGCTTTAAAATGCTTGTCGTAAATGTTTCTCTTTCAGCGGAGATTCCAAAACACACTTGACTCGTTTACAGGAGGCTACGGGTTCCAAACCTCATTGGAGCTACTCTAGCAATTAACTTCTGATACACAAACAGACGATAAATATTTTGATTTGTTTTATAAACTAGGCATTAGCGTGCTTAATCAACGCGGATCAAAAACTCATTATATCCCAATGTACTGAGCCACACTACAGTAGTAGCAGACTACTGTATTGACTGAGGCATCAAATATGGTTTAGTTTTTTTATTGATTCCATTTGGTTAATGCCTTGTGCTATAGGTGACAAGAACGCAGATGTACACAGCGCAGAGAGGCGATAGACCTGACGTTCCCAACATCGCCATCCTCATCACTGATGGTGCATCCAACGTTAATTCTGCCAACACGCTCAAGTACGCAGAAGATTTGAAGAAGGCAGGCACAACGATCATCTCAGTGGGAGTCCAATACCAGAGCAGCATGTACACAAACGAGCTGAAAACAGTGGCGAGCGATATAAACGGCGTTAAACAGATGTATCACATCAACAACATCTACTCCATGGGAAATATTCATAAAACGCTAAATCTGGCTGTTTGCACACAAGCTTCTGGTAGTTAATTTTGGAATTCATTTTGATTGATAAATGGATTGATTGGCTGATTGATTTATTAATGACTGATTGATTTATTGAATAGGTAATTTAGTGGCGGTTGGCTTATTGATTTATGTATTAATTTTATTTTTTAGATATTGATTACATATTGATTAGATATTCATTAATGCATGATTAATTGAATGAATGATAGAATAATTAATTGATTGACCGACTGTTTGGCTGATTAATTAACTTCTTGAATGACTTATTAACTGATCATTCAATCAATCAATCTTAGACTTGGCCATTCATTCTTATCTTTGCTCGCCCAAACACTACGTTAACTGACTTGTTGTCTCTGTTAGGACCCTTGTCTGACTTGTTGTCTCTGTTAGGACCCTTGTCTGACTTGTTGTCTCTGTTAGGACCCTTGTCTGACTTGTTGTCTCTGTTAAGACCCTTGTCTGGAGAAGAAGTGTCTATACGGAGCTGTCTGTACAAGTGAACCTCACGCTGACGCAACGAGTCCACTGGACACGGTAGCTCGATGTATCTGTCCCTCGAGTGTCTGCACTAACATCTTCTCTCCAGTGTGTGGAGATGACGGAGTGACCTACGACAACGAGTGTGCCTTGATCAGCGCGAGGTGTGTGAAGCAGCGGGGCATACAAGTGGCTAGGACTGGAAGATGTGTGGGTAAGACAAATCTGTGTCGTCTATTTCACGGTAGTTTATGTCTCCTTAGACCCGATGAGCAGCTATAATAATTCTTAATGAGAAATAGGAGACTAAAGTACTTCTATTGCCTTGAATTTGGTAAAGCTGTAAGGCCAGTAAAATTTAACGTCAATTTTGTACCGCACGGGATACGCTTATAAACTATATTATTGTTATTATGGAGCCAGTGGAGATGTCGGTAAGATATTTGAACGCGGATCAGTATGTGCGGGTTTCAAATCCTGGGCTCGCACGTCACTGACATCGCTTGCTTTCGAGTGAGGAAACTGACTATAACCTTAGCTTTAGCTTTTTTAGCTTTCTCCTTAGACCCGATGGGCATCTATAATAATTCTTAATGCGAAATAGGAAAGTAAAATAGTTTATTGCTTTGAATTTTGTAAAGCTGTAGGGCCGGTAAAATTTCAATATACTTACTTCTATTTATAGTAATAATAATAATAATAATAATAATAGTGGTTTAACGTCCTTTTGCTCATACAAGGATGATGTCAGGGACGTTATTATACATAATTATATAATTATCTTCACCTTAGTTCGTTGTATCCAAATAACCAACATTCATTGTAAATGTACACCGGCAGATATTTACAAGAGACAGATTTAGTGCTCACTGTACTAATCTTATTCCCAGATCCCTGCGCTACGGTTATGTGCACATTCGGGTCCACGTGTTCGGTTACTAACGGAGTAGCATCGTGCGTGTGTAGCGACATCTGCCCGGCTGTCCAGGACCCCGTGTGTGGTAGCGACGACCAGACCTACAGCAACCAGTGCCAGCTGACAGCTGCCTCGTGCAAGAAGAAGAGTTCCATCTCCGTCAAGTACAAAGGAGCGTGCGGTAAGTACTCGTAATATCAAAGCTAAGGTTAACGTCAGTTTCCTCACTCGAAAGCGATGTCAGTGACGGGCGAGCACTGACATCGCTCGTCAATGACATCGCTGAATATCAGCTTCAAATCGAAGTAGAAAAAGGTGTGTTGTTGTAGTAAAATTCAACCGAACCATTTAGAAATATTAAGTTGTTTTCATTTGGTTGTAGCAGTACGCGTGAACGTATTATATGGAGTATCACTTGACGAATCGGGAAGATCGTTGAGAATCCGAATAAACACTTTAATCTGAAAGTTCCCAAGAAAACGAGTGTTTTTATACGTCAATCCTACATAAGTCACTGTTAATACTGTGCTTATTCATTTGTTTCTTTGGACACAATTGAACGAATATGATTTGCCGCTCTGTGATTATTTTTTGTAATTTTACCATAGTTCACATTTAGTTGTCCTTTTTTTGTTTTTTCCTATTGCATTTGCTTGTTTATATGTTTTGTATGTGAACTCTACACTCTACAGGTTCTAAAGGCCCTTATTGGTGTTCTTATTAAACTGAATTGAATTATTAGTACTACGAGAGATTCACATAAAAGTTTCTATTACTATTTTACCGTATAATTTATTTTAGAATTTTATTGTGCAATTTCATTCGGAGAAAAACAATAAAACTCGAATACTGTTTTCGCAGTAGTCATAGATCCCTGCAGTACGATGAAATGTTCAGTGGGGTCTCAATGCAGTGTTGTTAACGGTCAGGCTGCCTGCCGCTGTGTAAACATTTGTCCGAAGAACTTTGATCCTCTGTGTGGAAGTGACGGGCAGACCTACAGCAATGAGTGCAGCATGAATGCGGCTTCCTGTGAGAAAAAAATTCCTATCACCATTAAAAATAAAGGAATCTGCGGTAAGTTATTGTGTTGCATTATCTGCAAGTATATATTTGGATTAGTTTTATTTTAGATAAGTTTTTCAATGTACTGGGCCTATGATAGAGGATTTTAGTTACTTGAATTACGAATCAATTAAAATGCACCGTTTAGTAATTTAATTCCGTGATTTCAATTTATCTAAACTTTCCATTTAGTCATCTACAGTTAAATCCCAGTACATATATTTTATATTTCAAATATTGCAGTCGAGCTGCCTTCTCATCTGCAGTAGCCTAAATGGACGCAATGAAAATTGTGCTTTCTCAAGCTTGTTATTTGAGCGTTAATGTAATTCAAATCGTCACCATGATTTCTTGATTCTAATTTTGTTAAACACAATTGCGTCGTTGAATGAAAAACTCCAGTCTACATTAAACATTTCAACTTGTAAGCCTTAATCTTATCAGATCTTAATAGATCTGGCTGGAGCCAGTGGCGATGTCGGTAAGATATTCGACCGAGGATCAATATGTGCCGGGTTCAAATCCTGGGCTCCCCATCACTGATATCGCTTTCGAGTGAAGAAACTGACGTTAACATTGGCTCTTTAAATATGCGCCACATTTAAATGCAGTTAATATTAAGCGTATTTACTCTAAAATATTTCCTGATACATTTCGAGTTAAAGTCTTTGAAAGGCTCTCTATATGATATGAAATTGTCTAAAATATTGTTTTCTTGCGCTGCAACGGGCAAATGGTATGAAAGATGTGAATGATGACTAAAAAGCCACTAGCGAAATGGTTACATAATTCGAATTAATGTTGCCGTTCAGCCGTTTTTTTCTTCAACTTCTAATAATGCGTGATGTTGCTAGATATTACCTAGTCTCAAGAGATTCTTGATTATATCCATCCATAAATATTTTATTTCTCGTAGACCCCTGCAGCTCCTATAACTGCTCATACGGAGCCGAATGCAAGGCCAACAACGGAGTGGCAACGTGTGTTTGCCCCGATGTCTGCTCGCTGAATATCGATGCTCTCTGTGGCAGTGATGGGCAGACCTACAACAACGAGTGCTACATGAGGAAGGCTTCCTGTGAGAAAAAGATCAACATTTCTACTAAGTCTAAAGGAAGCTGTCCTCGTGAGTACTCTTGTTAAAAATCATCATTGTTTTAATTTTTGTTTTTCAATTATCTTGTTTTAAAGCATCATTGTTCGCTTGTAGATAAAACTGTAGTTATCATATGCATGAAATCATATGCTACTACATGAAATAATTAAGATTGTATTTTTTTATTCTAAGCTGATTCGTGAACTAAAATGAGAGATTTAAGCAGGAATGTTGCAAAACTAAAACTATTGTAGTAGTTTAAATGCATCCTATTAAGGAGAATGGTTGGTATACTTTCTGCTAGGTTACAAAATACTGTTCATCGTACATGCCCCTATGCTAGAAGGACCTTTAGAAAGAGGTTCAACGCAAGGGTTACTATTACTAAATAAATATGACACAATCCTTACATTTAAATCATATTTTATCTTTATTTGAGAAATGTTTTCATATACCTATATATGCCGTTCGCCAGAATGAAACCGACAAATTAGTGCTGCTAGTAAATATATGTTCTGAGCAGAGCCAAACTGAAATTACTGTATTTTTAAGTTTTTATTTATTTTGTTGTCGAACAGATTTTATTTCTTCATTTTCAATTTTATATTGTGTTCATAACGTAATCATTACACTAAATTCCATACGTGCACTTTAAATAGAGATTAATTTTAAATTTCTTTGACTATATACTGCCCAGAGCCGACACCAGTTGAAAACGTGTCTAAGAAAACGGAGTTCTACTGCAAGAGCACCTCAGCTGGAACAGAGTTCCGCGGTAACATCACGAAGACTCGCTACGGCCGCACTTGTCAGGCGTGGGCCAAGCAGACGCCCACCAAGCACTCCTACACCCAGGCCTCGATGTTCCCAGACGGAAGTATGACCGCCGTTGGGAACCAGTGTCGTAACCCGGACCCCGTGGGCAGATGGGCCGGCCCGTGGTGCATCACTACTGACCCCGCCGTGCCGTGGGAGTACTGCGACGTGCCCTCCTGCGCAGGTACGTGCATTTTATTTACCAAACGATGAGTGTAATTGTAAAATGTTAAACGTACATTCTCTCTCTCTCTCTCATTCTCTCTCTCTCCCCATCTCTCTCTCTCTCTCTCTCTCACTCTCTTTCTCTCTCCTCTCTTAGTGCACTGCCCACTGACAGGGCCATGGTATCTAACGCATCCACTCTTTTCTGTCATCCGTTTTCCTCTTCTTGTCCAAATAGGAGCGTATCTTTAAATCTTCTAACATGAAATACCATTTTTATTGGGAGATTCTCTTCTGACGAGGTGGGCCACTAGAAATATTACAGTGAAAATAATTCTTGATGGTGTCTAGCACTTTAATACCGCAGTTTGTAAATGTTTATAGAAATGTTATAGTCTACTAGTATACTCATAGGTTACAATGACCAATAACGAAATGGTACATAATTCGAATTAATGTTCCCGTTTCAGCCGTTTTTTCTTCAACTTCTACTAATGCGGGATGTTGCTAGATATTACCTGGTCTCATAAGATTCTTGATTATATCCATCCATAAATATTTTATTTCTCGTAGACCCCTGCAGCTCCTATAACTGCTCATACGGAGCGGAATGCAAGGCCAACAACGGAGTGGCAACGTGTGTTTGCCCCAATGTTTGCCCGCTGAATATCGATGCTCTCTGTGGCAGTGATGGGCAGACCTACAACAACGAGTGCTACATGAGGAAGGCTTCCTGTGAGAAAAAGATCAACATTTCTACTAAGTCTAAAGGAAGCTGTCCTCGTGAGTACTCTTGTTTAAAATCATCACTGTTTTAATTTTTGTTTTTCAATTATCTTGTTTTAAAGCACCATTGTTCGCTTGTAGATAAAACTGTAGTTATCATATGCATGAAATCATATGCTACTACATGAAATAATTAAGACTGTATTTTTTATTCTAAGCTGATTCTTGAACTAAAATGCGAGATTTAAGCAGGAATGTTGCAAAACTAAAACTATTGTAGTAGTTTAGATGCATCCTATTAAGGGGAATGGTTGGTATACTTTCTGTTAGGTTACAAAATACTGTTCATCGTACATGCCTCTATGCTAGAAGGACCTTTAGAAAGAGGTTCAACGCAAGGATTACTATTACTAATTAATAAATATGACACAATGCTTACATTTAAATCATTTTATCTTTATTTGAGAAATGTCTTCATATACCTATATATGCCGTTCGACATAATGAAACCGACAAATTAATGCTCCTAGTAGATGTATGTTCTGAGTGGAGCCAAACTGAAATTACTGTATTGTTAAGTTTGTATTTATTTTGTTGCCGAAGGGATTTTATGACTTCATTTTCAATTTTATATTGTGTTCTTAACGTATTCATTCTACTTAAATTAAAAACGTTCACTTTAAATTATTTTCTATGACTATATCCTACCCAGAGCCTACACCAGTTGAGGACGTGTCTAAGAGAACGGAGTTCTACTGCAAGAGCACCTCAGCTGGAACAGAGTTCCGCGGTAACATCACGAAGACTCGCTACGGCCGCACTTGTCAGGCGTGGGCCAAGCAGACGCCCACCAAGCACTCCTACACTCAGGCCTCGATGTTCCCAGACGGAAGTATGACCGCCGTTGGGAACCAGTGTCGTAACCCGGACCCCGTAGGCAGATGGGCCGGCCCGTGGTGCATCACCACTGACCCCGCCGTGCCGTGGGAGTACTGCGACGTGCCCTCCTGCGCAGGTACGTGCATTTTATTTACCAAACGATGAGTGTAATTGTTAAATGTTAAATTTACATTGGTCCATGTTTCACCTTAAGTTGAAATATGGACCTTAAGGAAGGAAGATATTAGAAAACTGGAAGCATTTTGATATGTGGATTTGGAAAAGAATGAAGAGGATTAGCTGGACTCAAAAGGTTACAAATGAGGAAGTTCTGGAGAGAGTTGGCACAGTTAGCCAGTTGATAAATGTATTAAGAAATCGGAAGAAGAGATGGATAGGACACATTCTAAGGGGGGAAGGTCTATTAAAAGAGGTCATAGAAGGTAGAATGGTAGGAAATCAAGGCAGGGGCAGGTCGAGATTAGGTATGTTAGATTACTTAAAGACCCACACAAATGTGGACATGAAGAGGAAGGCGGAAGACAGAGAAGAGTGGAGGCGTTATATACCATGGACCTGCCCGTGGGCAGTGCACTAAGAGAGAGAGAGAGAGAAACTCATTCTCTCTCTCCTCTCTCTTTCTCTTTCTCTCTCTCCTCTCTTAGTGCACTCGCAGGGCCATGGTATCTAAAGCCTCCACTCTTTTCTCTCTTCCATTTTCCTCTTCCTGACCACATACGAGTGGATCTTTAAATAATCTAACATGAAATACCATTATTATTGAGGGATTCTGCTTATGAGGAGATTGGCCCCTAGGACTAAACGTTACACTGAAAATAATTCTAGGTGGTATCTAGAACATTTAATACCGCAGTTTGTAAACGTTTATGGGAATTTTATAGTCTGTTACTATACTGATAGGTTATACGTATAATGCTATATAACATTGTGTATGAGATCCTGCGACTCCTGATCATTTCTGCCATGAATCGAACCCGCAACAGATAAAATCATGTCAGGATCAATCATTTAAAATTTAATGACGTTATGTGCTGTTGTATCTACAAGTTTTTTTTGTGCTGAAGTTGTGTCGCTATAATAATTTAATTATCAAAGGCCTACCTATATGCGGACGGTCTCTTCAATTTCAAAAATAAACCAAAAACAAGCAGTAAAACAAATAAAAACAAGCTGTCCATATCTCTTGCATATTTATTCAATATGTAATAAAATATAGCAAACTTCCTATAGCAGCAGCATCCTTTTAGTTGATTTATATGCATAGTCCTACTGTTATGTAAAATTTTTGAATAATATTTCATCTTTCAGTTCGAAAAATGTTCCGTCTGTCTTAATTCTAATTGTAATGTTTGAACTAGTTATGATTTGATATGACAAACGTCCATGACCTGAGACCAACACGTAAACCTCCATTCCGCTCGTACCCTTCCTTGGACTGACCACCCGGATTATGGCTTACACCATTTTTGGACCCCTCACTCTTCTCATCGGTTGTAATTTGGTTTCACAGTGTTCGATGTTGTTATGGACAACAGTAGCACTCTAATCGTGTTGTTGTTGCTATTGTTGATTGGCTGATGTTTGAAGGTTGTGAGCTGGTGGACATCGTATTCGTACTCGACTCATCAGCGAGTATCGGGGCAGAATACTGGCCTCGCGCTCTCGATTTCGTCAAAAACCTCATCAAGAACTTCCACTTCGGAGAGTCTGCCGCCAGATTTGGAATCGTGACGTTTGGCTACGAGTCAACCATTGAGTTCCACCTGAATCAGTTCAAGACGAAGGAAGCCACGCTCACTGCCGTTGATAAGATTGAATACAAGGCCGAAAGCACCAACACATCTGGGGCCATCTGGGTTATTATAATTTAGATTTTACTGTTCTTGTTCAATGCTTCCTCTCAGCAGAAGGTAGAGAAGAATGGAAAGAAAGAGAAGCAGAGGCAGACCGAGATTAGGAATGTGATTGGATTAAAAGATTCACTCGTATGTGGACATGATGAGAAAAGTGATGACAGGGATGAGTGGAGGCGTTATATGGCATGGACTTACAAGTAGTTACTGCACTCAGAGAGAGATTTTACAACAATCCACTTAAACCACTCCGCTCTTAATGTAATCATAAGATTTAAGTGTTCTTGGAGTTGTCCAGATAAAGGAGTTCAAAAGAGAATGAATTGAATGGAAAATATTTGGAAAAAATCAACTTTATCGTCTTTATACTAATTACGATTGATTGATTAAATTTAAATCTGCCTTATACCGTCCGTCTACTTGACCTTTACTGTCTATTCAGCACTAATGTGGCATTTAGCTTAGAGCGGCGCGCTGTATAAATATAGTTATTGATTGATTATTGATTACTGTATGCCATCTGACATGGAGAATATTAAGTTACCCGTTCCATTCATTCATTGACAAGGTGGCTACTTTAAGAGTACATGATGTATTCAGATGATGATGTACTCATCATCTGATCATCATCAGATGATGTACTCATGATGTTCATCATCATCAGTTCCCTGCGCTCCGTACAGAACATGGGCGGCAACATTCATTCATTCGTTTCTACAATCAGCAATCTCTTCACAGCGTCTTCTCATGAAATATTTAATGCTCTCAAATCCTTGTTGATCGTATTTATCCAAGAACTTTTAGGTCTTCCTCGTTTCCTTTATCCTTTATTTGGCTTCCAGTTAACTGCAGTCTTTGCGTATCTATCCTCAGACATTCTCAGTAATAACTTTAAG
This sequence comes from Enchytraeus crypticus, assembly GCA_905160935.1. Taxonomy (NCBI): domain Eukaryota; kingdom Metazoa; phylum Annelida; class Clitellata; order Enchytraeida; family Enchytraeidae; genus Enchytraeus; species Enchytraeus crypticus. The sequence goes on along the minus strand of CAJHZI010000893.1, from coordinate 795,294 downwards.
AGTTACTAATTTAATAATAAATAATCTAATTGTCAGTATTTACTGGTTTAATAGTCACTAGATTAACAATAAATTATTTGCTCTCATTCAATTGATTCCTTAATCCAATTTACACTCATTCAGTCCCACATTGATTTCAGAATGACATCTGTTCATGTAATATATATATTGCATTTAATAGTCATATGTGATATCTAATTAATAACATTATTAATATTAGATAAGTTAGTAGCTAATGAGACGTAACAGATGTATGTTATCGGGACTCAGTGCAAGCGTCTGTTCTATCTAACAGTTAATTGTTTATTGCGTTCATTCATATTCAGTACACAACACGATATTTAATATGTAAGTCCCATTTGTAGGCCTTTATTTCCGTTCATTATAATCGTTAAATTCTTATTGATTGATTGATTCGTGCTTATTGTAAATGACAATTACAGTATGCGTATGATAAATAATTAAATAAATTAATAAAAATTAGAGCTACACGATTAATTGATACATGTAGCCGGTCGACCGATCGGCTGAGTTACTGATGTATTGACATTTATTCTTCGACTAATTGACTGATTAATTGTTTGATTGCTTAATAGAGTGATTTACTTACTGATGGATGGATTGTAGATTGAATGAATTAAATAATGATTTATTTCACAAATTTTTTAAATCATAATTGCTAAAGGCATTGATTGATTGACTAATTGATTGATTGACTAATTGCTTGATTGACTAATTGATTGATTGACTAATTGATTGATTGACTAATTGATTGATTGACTAATTGTTTCATTGACTAATTGATTAGCTGCACTTATGATGATTGACTGCTCTAATAAAACACTGTTAATTTTTATTAGACCATGAGAGAGAAGATGTTTGTGAGTGAGAAAGGCGACCGACCCAATGCTCAAAACATCTGCATTCTCATCACTGACGGCGGAGCAAATATGGATGAGGAAAAGACCATCCCATACGCTAACGACGCCAGAAAGGACGGCATCACAATGTTCGCCGTTGGAGTGGGAAGCTTCATTGACGAGAAGGAACTGAAAGGAATAGCGAGCAAGATCAATGGCAAGGAAGAAGTGTACTACGTCAGCGATTACGACTCCCTGATCAGCATGCGAGATGAAATATCAAGAGCTATTTGTGCGGGAGCTGCTGCCAAGAAGCCGTAACTTAGCGAGAGCTTATAGTAGCCGATTTTAATAAGTTAATGACTATGCCGAAATCAATCAATCAATATAAATTTAACGTCCGGTTAATGGTTCCTCGCCATCAGGCAATGTCAGGGACGTCTCTTACAGACTCTTGCCGTCTCTTTCAGAAATATATTTTTCGTTCAATTAAATCAAGTTATGAGGCCGGTAAATGCAAGCTAGTCTACTGTAGTTAACATACCTTATCTGGCTTCGCATATAAAATTTATTCTCATTCGTACAGTGTTTAGTTATTGTAATTTTCTAAATGGCGTTGTATGAATTAGTTACACCGCATTAACAGGCTATGCCAGGATATATAGACAAGCGGGTCAAACTTTAGACCTATGGTGGGAATAGATGGGCTTTTAGCTCATGGTGTTGATGGGTTGAGATGGGTTGAGTCATGTTGGATACTTAGAATTCCTACCCTAGTAGCGATGGAGAAAAATAATGTAATTAATTTTGGAGAGAAATCTGTATACTTATGTAATGTTTAAATTTAAATATTGACCGTTTCTTTTCCTCCATTTGACAATAAAATGACATTCTTAAATTTTTAAACCTTTACCTCATTGCAAGCCTCAGTATTATGTACGCCAGACGATTCTTTCTCTGCCAGAATACGAACACCTGTCGCATGGTACGTCTGTTAGCTGTTACCAGAGAAATATTATAAGAAATCTGGTTTATGTACTTTGAAGCCATTGTAGTGCTATCGTTTTATTCAGTTTGTGATGTATCTAAAGTGATTTGAGAAATTAAAATTTTATTTAATATTGATGGCTGGCTCTGATAATATCTATCTAATAATATAATCTTTAATATATAATATAATCTTTAATATATAATATAATCTGTAATATATAATATAATCTGTAATATATAATATAATCTGTAATATATAATATAATCTGTAATATATAATATAATCTGTAATATATAATATAATCTGTAATATATAATATAGTCTGTAATATATAATATAGTCTGTAATATATAATATAGTCTGTAATATATAATATAGTCTGTAATATATAATATAGTCTGTAATATATAATATAGTCTGTAATATATAATATAGTCTGTAATATATAATATAGTCTGTAATATATAATATAATCTGTAATATATAATATAGTCTGTAATATATAATATAATCTTTATATCTCTAATAATATCTACCCGCGCTGGAGTACTAGGGTCATGGACTCCTATAATGTATACTTTAGGAGTCTAGACTATTCATAGGTCAGCTAAATTTTCCAAAGCTGCATATAGGACGCCATGATTCTGCACAAAAACTGGATTTTCTAGCATTGTATTGAACCATAAAAGGTTGACCTTTTTCTTTCAATCAAGCTTACTGTCTTCAGCTTTCGTAATGAAATGAGAGTATAAAGAAAAATTTAGAACTTTACAAAATTGCACTTAGTGTCCTACAACTGGAAGACGTCCAACGCACATCTAATACTCTTCCTATCTTTAGTAATTCAATATCTAGTCCTGCCGCACTCCTAATGTAGTACATTCACGCAATGACATTCATTTCACCCTATCAGTAACGTTAATTTCATATAAATTGACAATGTTCCTTCTAAAGACATTAAGTTGGCACAAGCTTACTGCAAGAATTACATTAAACATATATTTTCAACTTTAAATAAATATATCAAGTGAACAGTAGGCCTATATTAATTATTTTACTGGAGCAAGAATTTTAACATCCTCATCGGTTTTAGCATTCTTTACTGAGTTTGAGTTCCTGCGATGTATCGGCGAGATTGGGAGCTAGACGATTAGCATAAAACCAGGAATAAAACTTGTCTAGCATGGATGAGAAATAGGTTAGTTTCTGATTGGAATCATGATTAGAAAAGGAAATATATACATGTAGTTGTGTGTCGTCTGCATACAGTAGAAGTGAAAATTTATGGAATCAACGTCAAGCAGGTAGCTAAGTAGAGTAATGTATAGAGAAAAAAGCAATGGACCTAACACAGGACCTTGTGGAACACGGCGTTGGAGCGATAATTCAATAATGGAACACATGTGACGCAATAACAATTGTAGGCTTTCACTATTTAATGTAGACCTACATTTAAAAACACCGATGCATCCTACGCAACTTACGCGTAGATATAGGGGCCTATATTTCTAACGGAATTAATTACAAATTACAAATTAGCTAGATCATTCACGTACATACATGTGTACTACAATATCCTGATTGTAAATTAAAATGAGTATGACACCATTCGCACGGGCTTACAATGTCGTGCAATGACGAAATACATGTACGTATAGCTGAAGTCAGAGGTCGACTATAAGTTGGTAATCAAAGTAATGAATGAAGTAATTAAAACTACAAATGATATTTAATTGTAATTGCACAATTCATTTGATATTTTAATATTGCAGTAATTTGTAATTTGCAATTCAATTACAATTTAAATTTCGCTGCAATTTTGTAATTTGAATAACTTCTTAAAAATTACTATCCTGACTCAAATATTTAAGCCTTACTGACTCAAATATTTAAGCCTTACTGACTCAAATATTTAAGCCTTACTGACTCAAATATTTAAGCCTTACTGACTCAAATAAGTCTGTTCATGATGAATAATGGTCGATATACTGTAGTTACATGTATATAGTACTGCATATTAGCATGGTTTACAGTAGCCTACAGTTCATAGGCCTATGCCAAGTTGGCAAGCGTGCCTACGTAATTAGATATACTGATATTTATCATTAGAGTATTAAAGTGTACCAGACATTATCTCAGTTATAACTGTGTCGAACAGTTTAAAGCTATTAGTTAAGTTGCAGAATTTAACAATGCTTAAAATAGTTTAATTTTCTTAATAGTTGTTATCAGATGAATTTTTAAATAGCTCTTACATTCTCAATGAAACTTTAAGTTAAAATACTGAATAAATTGTTAGAACTTTGAAGTTTAATTTGTTAGAACTATGAAGTTTAATTGCTGGTGGATTCGTGATTTTTTATCTTTCAAACAATTTTTAGTTTATTGAGCAGGGTCCTTGGCTGGAGCCTGTTAACTTCATTAACTATATTTGGAAATTTAAAGGTAATAAATAGAAAATTTACCAGAAAAATATTGTGCAATGTTTGATGTCTTTCATGAATTTACATGAGGAATGCAAATACTGCTAAACTTAAAATTAAGTCGCAGAAAAGTATCCCAATTTGATATTATTTTAATGTCTGAATAGCGTACTGGTCAGAGGTGTAGATAATGTACTTCATTAAGTTTTAAATGACAGAGCCTGAGGTGAATTGAACTCTTGGGGGTTCGATTCCCAACCGCTCTGATCTGTGATTAAATCTCGGACATTCAAGGGATTTGTTGCACTGCAAATGGAATAACTTGCATATCGGATTTAATAAGCGGCATTAGTGATAGATAGGCTAATTATAATATTTTTGTTAAATACTTTTCCTTTTCAAATCATTTACTCTTTTAATTTGCAGGCTTCTTCGTGGATGCCTAATCGTTATAATTAGAGGAATAAACTTAGTAGGCCTATGGTGTGAATATTAATTAAGTACATGCAAATTATATATGTACCGACGAACTTGTTGACAGTTTAGGCCTACCCTTTTGGTTCATTTGTAAATACTGGAAAAACCGGTGTGTAAATTGTAATTTGATGTAGGCTAATTTGAAATTACAGAGGCTTGATTGTATATTTTGTACAATTTGTAACATAACCAAGAAAAGAGGTAAATGTAATTCGTAATTCAAACAGATTTTTCCAAGTATTTATTGTAACTACATTATGGCATAATTATATAATTTGACATTCTCTGGTTGAAGTAACAGCTACATAATCGGAAACTTAAAGATACATGCAAAAATACAATTGGCATGTACCGGAGACATATTATGTAAAGGACTATGTAGCCTACATATGCGTAGATGTAAGCTATACTTAATTAATTAAACCTATTAAATTATGCATGTATACCATAATAATTGTCCCTGACATCATCCCTGGAGGAAGAAACGGACGCTAAACCTTCTTATGAGTATGCAGCACTCTTTCAGCCATCGTTTAGATATTATAAAAGAGAGTAATTATAAGCCCAACTGTATCAGTGCAATAAAATATAATATTGATATTCACTACCTTACTTCACTTTAAATTTTATAATTTAATTTAATTCTTAAAAGTTAGCATAATTATACCTTATCCCTTTAAAGATAAGCAAAATTTTTCCAAAATTTTGCAAAATCGTAGCAATTTCACGAAAACACAGTTCGACGCAGGACCATACACCCAGAGTTTCGACTTACTGTAATTTTTAATATATTCATAAAATCTGTTCTGCAATAATATTTAAGAGAGCAACCAACATCCTAGAGAGCAACCAACTTTACTCGCCGTAAAGAAGCGAAGAAGTAGTAAACCGCCATGTTTATTTAAAACAAATAAAAAAGTTTTTTGGGTGTTTTTGTTTTCGTTTAGTAACGTCTATTCTCATTGTTAGTCCGACTTTCAACGAGTGACAGTTGAGTGTTTCGCCTAATTGAGTTCCAGTACTGATCGTCTAATATTTTCATCGTGAAGAATTTATATAAAGAAGCGGGATTTTCTACGCAGTTGGGTAAAATATTTGAGTAATTAGTCATACAATAAACAATGGAATTTTCAGTAAACTATGAATAGCACCTTGATGAACTACTTGTGAAGTACATGATTAGTTAATTATCTGTAACGGATATATGTAATATGTTGATATATCATTTCATTGATATTTGTCTACAGATTTGATATATTCATGGAATGAACTAAATTTTAATAGCTGCCATTTTATGTGAATATTAGAATGCAAATAGTTTTTTAAACTGATATTTACACTTAAGTTGGTGATTATTTTTTATCCTTACTTTAAATCGTTGTTTGTTTTTATATTCTATTGTGTTAAAGGAAGTTGAATCCTGGTTCTTTTGTGGTTTTTAGATAGAAAATGAAGTTGCAAGTTCTAATACTGTGTGGCGTCTCACTGCTAGTGAAAGGTAATATAAAATCATTTAGATAAGTGACTTTTAATTAATTTATGAGCAAAAGTTAACCTACAATATTATGTAGGTTAACTGTGACTGCAGTGATATTTTAATGTGCTACTTGGTATAAAAATGGTCGATGCTGTTTTAATTAGTTATTTTGTCGCTGAATTTCATTAATATTATTTGTAAAATGTAGTAAAATCATATAAAGTATTGCAATTGCAAAATTATTAATTATTAATTTAGAGATTACATTTGGTTATGATTTACAATTTACTTGTAATAGTTTTTTTTTTTTTATCTTGTTTTTTGTCGTAGATGTCAGTTAACTGCTAAAACTAAATTATAAAAAATAACTTTAAGCACTAATTTTATCAAATATTTGTTAATATATGCCATTTAGAGATTGTAACAGAAAATATTGAGGATGTAACAGAAAGAAGAACGCTAAATTCATTTTATGAAAGAAATTTACGAAAACTTAGAAGTTTTAGCAAAGATCATCAGTTTCATTATGTTGTCTCTGACAGGCCGACTGGGATTCAAACACATATGCGATAGTACTTTTTCCAATAGAATTACTATTCTAATTTTAACTAAATTTCTAGTCTGATAGTTTTAAAGATTAAAATGATGCATTTTGGGGAAGTATCCATATTATGAATATAAAGAGTATAAACAATTGAGTTTCCAAAATATAAAAATATAACAACAAATTGTATAAAATAAACATGACAAGTGTTATTTCTAAATTCCTGATCCACATAACACATAATGCATTGACGAATGTACTTGTATTATAGGAGACAGCGAGGAGCAATTGCCCCCTGTCGTAAAGGAGCCCAATGGTGTTGGTCTCACCAACCCAGTTTTCACTGAAACTCTTAAGGAAAACAATCTTCTTGGTCGCTCTGATGGCCATGACGGTATAAATGCACCTCTTATTGGTCAGAATGATGGTCACGAAGGTATAAACAAACTTCAAATTGGCCAAGATGATGGACATGAAAATATAAACAAACCTCTAATTGGCCAAGATGATGGACATGAAAATATCCACAAACCTCCAATTGGCCAAGATGATGGACATGAAAATATCAACAAGCCTCTAATTGGTCAGAATGACGGACATGAAAATATAAACAAACCTCTAATTGGCCAAGATGATGGACATGAGAAAACCAATAGACCACTGCTAGGTAAACCTGATGGACATGATTTAAGAGGACGTCAGAATTCTCGCCCCGATGATTCCCACAGTGTTGACGGAAGTGGAATGGGTCAGACAGACAAGGAGTCAGAGAATGACAGCGAGGAACAGAAGGAAGAAGAACTGGAGGAAAGTTATGATGATAATTCACACTTCGAAGAGCCCTTAGATGAATACGATGATGAAGAATACTACCCTGGTGAGCCCCTGATTCGCTGCAAGAGACCAATATGTAGAATATACTGTGCCAACGGTTTCGTGACTGATGAAATGGGTTGCCCAGTCTGTGAGTGTCTCCAGAATCCTTGTGAGGTAAATAAATATCTCTGCTTCTCTCTATCGTGACCACATTCCATTTATTCTTCAATGGGCAATACTATTTTAATTTATTTCTGTTATTATTACTTTGTTGTATATTGTTATTTTGCTGTTTTTTTTAAAGCGGAAGATTCTGGTATTATGCATTCCTATGTACTGTATCTGTATTGAGTTCAAATCTGACTTAGCTCTCCTTAATTGCACTTCAAATTCCTCAGTTTCGCTGCATATTGATGCATTAATTGTTTTTTTTTTAATTGCAAGAATTTTATAAGCTCGGGAATACATTGCTATTAAAATATAATACTGTCCATGAGGACCATTAACACTGTGACTTGAAAGAGCAATGACAGTCTGGTATGAATGTATTGATTACCATATTTTTTAAATTAAAATAAAGTGTACTTGTGGAAACTAAAGTGGTATTTAATTGAGTTTAGAAACTGAATTCAAATAATCAATCAATTAATCCATAAATTAACTTTTTTTATTATTTAGACACTGAAATAATCATGATTTCATGATTGTAAAACTGCAATGGTGATGGTTGTATAGACTGCGATACAATTGATCAATTTGTCTTCTTGACAGGAGATGATGAGTGTGATGGATTAATTCTCTTGTTTGTAAAGACAGATATTCTCGTGTCTGGTCGTAGCAATTGGAAATTTTTATGAATCATTGTTGACTGATTACTTGATTTATTGATGCTGGAATGATATTGAATGATTGATTGATTATAGTTAGTGGACTGTGCTGCCGGTAAGACGTGCAAAGCAAGAGAATGTCCATCAAGGTTTAACTGCAAGGAGCTTACGGTAGAGTGTGTTGGTGAGTGTAGTATAATTAGTTTTTAGAAGCTGGTAAAGCTAATGTTAACGTCTGTTTCCTCACTCGAAAGCAATGTCAGTTTTAGCTATAGTTTAATTACAGTTCTTTTATTGCTCCATTTTGGCATTGCTGGTAGTAGCAGCACTCTAATTGTTGTTGTTGCTGTTATCTATGAGTTGTGTAAAACTGAAGCTTGGGGTGCTCAAAGAATCTGGTAAGATATGAAGACACGTCTGCTCAGGTTCAAAGCAGTTAGGCTGATAGCTTAGTAGTCAGTTGTTGGGTATACAGCTATAATTATAAGTTTTCCTAAAGTTAAAGTTAGCTTTAACTTTTTATCGGATCATCTCTGGGTGAAGCAGTGGACGTTTGAGAGTCATCACATTTTAATGCTGAATTATTTGAATAATTAGTGTAATTGATTAGTATTTGTAGAAATCACTTAAGCTGTTATGCTGGAAATTAGCTTGCTTGAAATGCTATCAAGTTAAACTGGCTGATTTTATTAAATCTGTGTCTGATAATGATTTTTGTAATGAAAACAAACAAGTGTAACATTGCCTATATATCGACACGTGCTGACCGGTCCTGCTACTTTGCTTAAATGGTATTTCTAGAAATATAAGATTCTGTATCATTTCACAGATGATGTACCGATATGTGCGATACCAATGTGCGCTAACCACTGCGAGGAATATCGCAACAATGAACGCGGCTGTATGACCTGCGACTGTGCTGTACCTTCCAAAGAACCACAGCAGAAATACCAGTGCCCTGAAATAGAATGCGTCGGCACGTTCTGTACCAATGGCTACAACAAGGACGAGCATGGCTGCAGCACCTGCACATGTACGAATGCACCGGTGGACTACCCGTGTGCCGTGCCAATGTGCGCAAATTGGTGCGAGAATGGTTACAAGAAAAACGAACGTGGATGTATGACGTGCGACTGCGAAGAGTTAGACAATTGCCCGGTACGTTCAATACAATATCATTGATTGTAAAACATTGTTTTACGTTTGGGTGTCGCGTTTGTCGTGAAAGCATGAAGTTGTAGGTTCGAGTCGCTGGTGTACAAGCATTGATGGTATTGTATGACTGGCTGTCTTCAAAGGGATGCTGAACTATATTTTTTATAGATTTTGTAGCCAAGATAGTATATTTATTTTATATCAGGTATACAGTATATATTATACACTGTGATTTTTGTCTCTGGGTACATTGAATTAAGTAGTGAAATTATAAGAGTAGATATGAAGGAAAGAATATCCTCTCGCCATGATTTGTCACTTAGCAATGCTTTGATAGTGCCAGATAACATCTTGATCGTAAATAAAATGTGGACTGATTTACAGTATAACATTCTCTAGATATCCCAGATCATGTCATTAGGTAAAGTAATATAAATTTGAAGTAATATTCCCACAATCAGCGGAGGCCCATTACATGTGTTTGGAAAACTGGCTAAATGGTTGCCAATTAAAAGTATGCTTCTTCACTTGTTATTATACAGTGTATCTTGACTTCATAGTTTGAGTCAGTTTAGTAATTTGAAAATTCTTCATTTGAATTTAATTTATATGCAGAAGGGATAATCGCTATATTTATCCTTTGTAATGTGTAGGAATGCAGTGATAATGAAGTGTGTGAGCAACGTGTAGTTGGATCCCAAAATGTCTCTCGTTGTGCACGTGAGTATTGCCACCTCTTCAGTAGTAGTGTTTTGCAATACTGTTATTGTCTATACTTATGTTAATGTGATGGTCTATTTATAAATAAATATTACTTATATTTACTTAGTGAATGGCACTACTTGGTAGTTAGTAATTTACTTCAATTATTTAGTTTAGTATTTTCGGTCGAGTATCTCACCAACATCGCCATTGGCTGAAATTGACTGAGTATCTCATACCAGCAATAGATTGTTCAGCTAAGATTGAGATGGGTGTACTTGTAATTGAGTATCTCATACTAGCAATTGATTGGACGTTCAGTTGATCATACCAGCGATTGATTGTTCAGCTAAGATTGAGATGGGTTTTACATGTGTAATTGAATATTTCATACTAGCGATTGGACGTTCAGTTGATCATACCAGCGATTGATTGGACGTTCAGTTGATCATACTAGCGATTGATTGGACGTTCAGTTGATCATACTAGCGATTGATTGGACGTTCAGTTGATCATACTAGCGATTGATTGTTCAGCTAAGCCGCTGTGTCTGCTGGTGAGGGAGGGAGGAGACAGACTCGCAGCAATGAACGCTCCTAGCTGTGAGGCTGATGGTAGATTCTCACCGCTGCAGTGCAACCACCACCAGTCTGAGTGCTGGTGCGTGGACGATAGAGGAGTCGTGATCGACGGGACCAGCACGTCCGTGTATATAGACGAACATAAGCCTCACTGCGGTACGTTGCTCTCTCTGTCACGTCCGTGTATATAGACGAACATAAGCCTCACTGCGGTACATCGCTCTCTTTGTCGTCTGCAAGCTTATTTTGTACATGCCGTGGTATTCCGAAGCTTTTTTTTAAAAATTAATGTACTACTCCCTGATATATTCAGAAATTTGTGATTTTTGCTAGAAGAGTTGAAATTTTACAGACGAACATAAGCCTTAGTGCTGTACGTTGCTCTCTTTGTCGTCTGCAGGCTTACTTTTTACATGAAGTGGTAGTACGTAGCTTTGATTAAAAAAATTAACGTACGACTCCCTGGTATATTCAGAAATTTGTGATTTTTGCTAGAAGAGTTGAAATTCTACATGAAAAGTTAGAATTCTTGTGATGTTTTGTTTTACCACTGTCACCATCATCATTATCTTCCCTTGAATCCCAGTTTAAATACGGTCAGGGTTAGAAAATTTTTGTAGCAATTTCTGGAGTCTAGGCACTCATCATCTGATTGCCTTTTCAGACGTTGGTTAGGATCTTTGTGCTTTATCGCCTTTTACGCCTCATGCGATCCATAGTTGGTCTTCAGCTACCCGGACACAACACTGGTAACCATTGTCACCCTATTAAGTGAAATCCGTTATGAAAACATATATACCCTCATGCGTTTTTGTGCTTCTAACGGTGCAGAGCGCAACAGAACGGTGTCGTTCACTCTACATATGAGGCTGGTTGTGGTTGCTGATAGATTCCCTGGATTTGACTACCCGGTTACCGTTTCTGAACTGCTCCAGAGGTGTGTGTTTCTATGTTTCTTTAGTCCTTACTACTACACTTATAATTGATCTAATATTTTAATTTTAAAGTGCTTTACAAACGAAGGACAATACAGTTGTGTACTTTACTGTTGTGTACAATTTTGTAGTATAAGTTACTGAATAAGTTATAGTTTTAGTGAAGTGTTAATTTGCAGTAGTAATTTTAACTTCTCTATCCTTGTACCATGTTTGTTGTTATACTTCAGTTTACAAGTGATTTATATACAATTAATTTTAGGTTGATCAATTTATCGTTTTTGAATTTGAAAATTTACTATTCATCTTCATTAGTACCACTCTGCCCTTTTTACTTTTCTTCTAAGTCTGCTTATCGATTCAAGATGTAAGATATATCTTGAAATCATAAAATATATGTTGCTAGTATTATAAAGTATTCAATGGAAAGTGGTCAGTGACAGATGTGTACTTCAAATTAATGCTAAACTGTGATTGGTTCTTAGCTCATCTAGATATTCATGATAACTTTAAATTAATGCTAAACTGTGATTGGTTCTTAGCTCATCTAGATATTCATGATAACTTTAAATTAATGCTAAACTGTGATTGGTTCTTAGCTCATCTAGATATTCATGATAACTTTAAATTAATGCTAAACTGTGATTGGTTATAATTAGCTCTTCCAGAAATTTGTATGTACTTTAAATTAATGCTAAACTGTATTGGATATTTTACAGTTCTCTACCCGAAGCTCTGGGCGATTGCTTACTGATTGACGGCCAATACATCAATGTCGTCAAGGTATACTTTCTCAATATTAGATAATGATATACAGTTTTTTGAAGAATAGATAGAATACTTAAAAAACTTATTGTGCTTGTTTTTACAATTAATCATAATTTAGTTATACAATTTTATTACTCTTTCTCGCATTAGTATTGATTTGCATGTTTCAAACTTAACTATATCAATACGCGGAAATTGCTAAAAGTAACTATACCAATGTATTTAAAGCTGTGTCAGATATCTGGGAGATAGATTTCTTAGAACTTACTGTTTCTCTATGATTAATTCTCTACAGACACAGGAAATGCTCGGAGGACCGGAGGAAACTGGCGTTAAATCGACCGCTCTGAACATCGGCGACTTGGTGTACGTGGAGACGAGAGTGAGACACGACGGACACACTGACCTGCCCTCAGCCATCGAGCACATGAAGCGCGACATCAAGTCTAACCATTGTCGAGTGCTCGTGCAGACCGGAGCCGTGCTGAAGCCTCAGCTAGACAGTCTCTCCATTGAGTACAGGTTCTCCCTTCTGCCCCTCAGGCAGCCAATGGTTCCCACCGTCGACACCGGTTCGTTTTTTTTTTTATATCCATCTACGCAAGAATTTTTTAATGGATTTACAATAATCGGATTCCTGTTTTATTTATTTATTTGAAAAGAGATGGATATTATCAATTGTGACATTTCACTGTAATTTGCATGCCCTTAATGTCGCAAGAGTATCAACACCAATAAGTGATACTGTCTTTGAGATGAGTTTATAGCCTTTGATAGTTGTTTATTTGACGATGTATTTCAAAACCTCTCAAATCTTATCAAAAGGGTAGAAATGTCACTATTTTATAGTATTTTATAGTATTGTAAGAATCTTCTTGTACATATTATCAATTATTAATTAGTGATTTTCATCGCGATCTCTCAGTTGATCAGTGATAGGGGCTTACATCCGGCTTATTGCTTGAATGCACTGTGAGGGACTTCTCGTTGTTGTTTCAGGATTGTTCTCGACCGAGGAGTCGTGGACTCTGTACTACTGGAACCGCGGCTACGTGCTCGTGTTTGCTGCGCTGCTCGCAGGCCTCGTGCTCATCAGCATCATCCTGCTCGCTACGATAGTACGTATCAACTTTATTATCCAGTAGTAATCCTGTCATGTACATTACTCTATCATCACTTCATCTTTCACTCGTGTCTAGAAATTTGTCCTTCTTAAATACCTGGTGTTTAGATCCTACATGGTTTGCTAGCACGCTGTGTTACAAGTTTCTTATAATCTTGAATGAAATGCACTAGTTCTTAATTAATATACTCAACCTGCTGTCGGCGCTCTATGAAACCCTACATTTCGCTGTGTCTGTTTAGATCGCTAGACGTCGTAGAATGCGCATGCTGAACTTCCAGCACCAGAGACTCGAGTCACAACTGAGCACCAGCAGTGATAAGGTTTGTCCTCTCTCTTTCTCTCTCTCTCTCTCTCTCTCTCTATCCCTCTCTCTCTATCTCTCTATCCCTCTCTCTCTCTCCAATAAATGTTTTGCAATCCTGTGCAGTGTTTAACGTCTGTTTCACCAGCTGACGGCGGAAAATGATACACTGCCAATCATTCAGTAATAGTATTATAATATAATGATAATATTAATCTCTCTTATTGCACTGCCTACTGGCAGTTCCATGGTATGTAACGCCCCCACTCTTCTATGTCTTCCGCTTTCCTCATCCTATCTCATCCTATTGCTATTATCATCGTCCTCCTCCCTTGAATCACAGTTAAGCTAGGGTCGGGATACGAATAGACTGTCTCAAATCCTCTCTCTCCTACACCACACCACCAGCCTATCCCCTATTTGAGACTTTTCCATTCGTTTAAATTTTTGTAGCAATTTCTGGAGCCTAGGCGCTCACCAACCGAATGCCCTTTCTGACGTTGGTGTGGATCTTAGTGCTTTGGTCGCCTTCTACGACACGTGCAGTCACCGGTTGGTCAATTCTTCAAGCAACACGGGGACATCCTATTGCTATTAACTCTATCAAATGTCATTCTATTGCTATAAATTCTATCAAATGTCATCCTATTGCTATCAATTCTATCAAATGTCATCCTATTGCTATCAATTCTGTCCACGTCGTGAGGTCTTTGTTGTATTGATAGTCTGATGTGTTTGCATGACGTAGAGTTTTCTGGATGGTCGCGACGACAACGTTCTACTGATCAACAGTGGACCAATCGAAGAGAAGACGATCCATGCTTAGAGTCAGGCCACGATCCTGTCTGGAGACAGACTACGATCCTGTCTGGAGGCAGACTACGATCCTGTCTAGAGACAGACTACGATCCTGTTTAGAGACAGATTACGATCCTCTCATGTTCCATCTTCAGATATATTATTCGGATATCTTTGTGTAGAGTTATTAGGAGTCACTTGATATAAGGCTGCTTTCAAATTTTTATAACAAAAATGGTTATTACTACCAGGGATGACTTTAAGACACCATTGTGATTGGGGCTATCTAAAGACTTGTAAAGGGTAATATACACAGCTAATTTTAAATGTTATAAATTTAGAGAGTCTCGTACATTGCTAACTTATTTTGAAATTTCTAAATAAAATTAGCTGCAGATATACAAATTCTTCTCATACAGACGTATTAAAGGGGCAATTAAGACCTTATCGAGATTGTTGATATCCTAATTTTTTAATGTTGTACTATCATTTTATTTGTCACACTCCACCGATACGACTTTAAAGTGAAGTTATGAATTTTGAATCGACCTGTATTTGAGAACTTTTGTCGTCTATTTAGAATTAAGAATATTTGTAGTTTTCGTATACACTTTTTAGTTTAGCAATGATATTTATACTGTCTATTATTTTGAATTGTAATTTTTTAACTTCTGTTGGATGCCCACAGCTAAAAATTGTTATTATTGTGTTTGAGCTGTACTATAACTGGCTTTTATGAGAAAATACTGAACGTATTTGAATATTTTGTCGTATCGGGTAAATGCGCGTTGTCTTTCTAGATGAAAATACCAAGAAATGTAAAGTTTGTAATGAATATTTAAAATTAATATCTTGTCTACAGTTTTTGTAAATATGAGATTTAGCAACATTAAAAAGAGGTGATTTCAATGATTGGGGTGTTTTAGCAGAATCTCGTGTAATCTTACTAGAACGGCTGTACAATGTCACAAATTCTGAATAATTTGGTAATGCGATTAAGTTCCAAAATTTGTAGCACACTAGCATATTAAATAAGAGGCTGGTTCTTTAAACGATCAAATCTTAACCGAATCGTCTCTGGCAATGTCCAAATGGTCAAAACAAGCGCTTAACTTGGCATAACTCTGCTTTTTACTAACTGAATAGTAGGTTTTACTAGATTTCTATGACAATGAATATTTATTGAAATCAGCAAATGCTGTGGAACCTTACTTATTAAGAATGTGTAAAAATGTTTTCTCTGCTTATTATATAGGGATGTTTTAATGAAACGTTCACAGCTTATAGTATAGCTCGATTACAGTCTGTTAGCTCGCAATGCTTCGATACTTACATACCACTTTCTCTTTGGTAATGATTTTATAAACGCTGAACGGTGTTAAGAGTGATTTTCCACGTCTATTATATTATGTGATGAAAATTTTGTAAAAATTTCTAGAAATAAAATCTTTAAACATCATATTGCTATTTGGTGTCGATTTTAAATTTGAAAGAATTTTATGCTAATCTCTGTTTTATGTTAGAATTTTATGTTTAACATCCTATAAAATTCTATCGTAAAAGTCAGTTAGAATTTTATGTTTAAAATCAACCAAATTTTGTTTAAATCAAATGGAAATTAGTGTCTAAAATCAATAAAAAGGTTTAATATCAAATAAAAATTAGGTCGTTTTGTGTCAAATTTGTTAGCATGTCCTATAAATGCTAAGTATTTGTCAAATCTAGTAACAACAACTGCATTAGAGCGCTGCTGTTGTCAATGACAACACCAAGCACTATTGCGCAACTTTCAAGCCACCGAGCAAAAAAAGTCTAGTGCGGGGCAATATCCAAAATCCAGAAATCCAGTCCAAAGGCACTTAATTAAAGAATAGAAGGTTTATATGCTGGTCCAAACTTCTGCACTGGTTGGAAGAGACATGGAAAAGAAGAGACATGAAAAGGTAGCTCTATAGCAGACAATTGAACTGTTTATAGAAAAGCAGAGGCTTATGTGATTCAAAAGACTTCCCAAGAGTGGATAGTAATAATATTCTGGACCAAATTTAGCTGTTAAGGGACCTAGATCCCTACCGTAAATTTTTGAGAATTAGTAGAGACTTAACTTTGACATGTCTAGGCCTACTGGCTGTTCTATAGTAAGAATAAAGATTCCATAAAAGGAAACGGCAAATAGAGCTTTACTTCACCTAACATCAAATTGATACTCCCGTACCGCAACATCTATAAATGAGTGTATTTCTGCCTCAAGTTCTTTAGTTAAAATTAGGATGACATAACAGAAACTATAGCAATAAACGTTTTCTATACCTTACTAGAAAATTTCGATTAATCCGACTCGGCGAAAGTCAAGCCGAATCCCGAAAATTAGTATTGGATAGAACATTTTATTTGGTTATTCTTGGTTGGGAGCTTGTGTCAAGTGAACCATTAATTATTAGTTAATTACTAATTAGCTTAATTATTAATTACTTGTTAATGAGTGAGCTCAATCTCTTCTTAAGAAACTGCACTGGCTTCCAGTCTCCGAAAGAATAAAATTCAAGGTTGCTTCCTTGACTTCAATGGTTTAAATTATGGTAAACCATCCTATCTATCTGATCTTTTATCAATATACCAACCCTCTCGTAGTCTTCATTCCTCTGGTTAAAACCTTCTTACTGTACAAAACACTAAATCTGCCATGGGCAGACGCTCCTCCATGTTTTCTGCTCCGACAATATGGAACTCTCTCCACAAGATCTTCGAACTTGTAACTGTATTACTACTTTACTTGGCAAGCTAAAAACCCATCTCGCTACGCCATAGGTCTAAATTTTGACCCGCTTGCCTTGGGTCATGGACTTGCACTGTTTTGATTTCGCTTTCTCTTGTGGTCTCTGTGTACTCAGTCGTCATCGTGTGGTGCTCTGGCGCCTGTTTGCGTAGAGTCTGCAAAAGACGTCCCTGACATTGCCTTATGACGAGGAACCGGACGTTAAATCCTTATCGATTGATTAATTGATTGATTGATCAATGGAGTAGATAAAATATAAGTGTGTTCTTTAGAATTAAAAGGACTTACTCCAATAAAAATATTACAAAACTTTTTTATCGCAACAGTCTGATAACCGCAGATAGTTGCAATACATGAAATGTCTTGACAGTTAGCATCTCTGCAAACAGAAATAGTTTAAATTTAAGATTTTAAGTATTTTGATTTTAGTACGGTCAATTCATATACGAGTTAAGAAGTTTCTATCGTCGGAGCTAAGCTATTTGGGAGTGCACACCTTTGTTTAGCAGCGTTTCTTCTGATGGCACACGCAATGTTGGTTTAGTGCATGAGGGCAAAAGAGAAGCCGCTAAAGTGACCAGGATTAGAACACATTGTTTTAAAATAGATTGCTATAAAATTCCGTTACAATGCGTAATATGTAGTAGTATAACGTCCCTCTTCAGCTTCTAACTAAACCCCCGAGATTGCATGTGCAATATTAATTGGTTTAGTGCAAGAGGGAAAAAGAGAAGCCGCTAAAGTGACCAAGATTACTACACATTATTTTAAATACATGCAATGTAGATTGCTATAAATGTTGTAGTATAACGTTCCGTTCAGTTTCAAACTATCCCCGAGATCTTGAACATCTCGTCTGCGCGTTGTTCCCGGGCAGGTGTTTACCCCACACCGGTTGTGGCCGCCCTTCTAGTCGAGACGGCATAGGCTGAGGCCAGGCGGCGAGCGCTAGGCCAGGCGGCGTGCGCTAGGCCGTAGCGAAGCCGCACAATCGCCGAGTTGTCGCTCTAATTGTCACACAGCTGTGTTAGCTGCGGGTTATGTATGATCATTAGAATAGAATGATGTGTTGACGTATAGTGTAGGTTAAGTGAATTATCACAAATAGTGCCAATGTTTGAGTGCCATTACTGCATTTCTTCAGGTCTATTAGCTGTGGCTTTTCATAGGCCTAATCGTTGAGGATACTGTGTAATGTTAGATGTGTATGGCTGTGAGAGAAGAGTAGGTCTAAGCTAATAAAGAATATCGAAGCAGGGCCACGCTTTAAACGATATTACAACGATTGCTTGTAAGAAATATCAAAGGATATTAACTAACTTGTTAGCATTACTATTAATCTCTAAACTTTACAATGTATGTCAATAATTTATGAATAGTATAATATTAAACATATAGTGGCTTTGGAAACTCAATATTTGCAAACATATTGATGATATGAAGAAGGGTAATGCTGTCTAAAGAATCAAAGTAATAACAGAAAACATAATCGATCTACCCTGACTATCTTTGATCACCGGACCGGGTTTCGCTTAGGACCTTACCTCTTCTCAGCACATTTCTCTTGCAGATTGGTTTGCGTGAATTGATCTGTAGTGATGTGTGTTGTGAGAACGTCCCTGACATCATCCTTGGATGAAGAAATGGACGTTAAAGGCTTTATTGTTATTATTATAAAATTAATGTGGTCAAGTTTGCAAGTTCGGGCGGAGATATAAAAAGGTAAGTAATGAAAAATCGTACAATAACAGTAATGTGTTAATAAGCAATAAGCAGCCTATATTTGAATCTCACCGGAATGATTTTATAATTGGAACATGCTAACTCAAATAGCACACTTCTGATAAGCTAAAACAGGGGCAGCCAGCTAGATAAGTGTATATATATGAAGACAGGAGCAAAATGATAGTATGTGGTCTAATTTAGGCCTGCTGAACATGTTATTTTGTTACACATCTTCTACTTGTATAACAATTGTATTTCTGCTTTATTCGACTCCCTGAACACTTACAGTTTACGGTAGGAGGAAATTAGTTGCAAATAGCTATAGTGTAGCCTACTGTAGATATTTGTATTTGTAACAAATAGCTACAGTGTAGCCAACTGTAGCCATTTGTAACTAATTTACCCAAATTCTATGCTCGAGATGACCTCATCATTAACTTTGCTTTAAATATTTACCGCTATATATAGTCCGTTAGCCTGGAGCGCTTTAACCTATTTATTTGTATATGATAATGTAATCTAAATGATACGATGGTTGTGAGCAAATTGGTACATCCCAGGATGGAATTAGATCGATGATAAAGTTATGCAGATAAATACAGTGTAATACCCTCTGCTATAGGTCGTGATGCGTTTGATGAGCATTACTCTCGTCTTCGTGGCTCAGTTATTGGAAACTCTGTCAGTTTTACCCGGTTTTCTGAATTCCCAAATAGTAGAAGTCTGGTTTCTCATCATGGTCTAGCCAGTCAGTCAGGCAATTTGTAACTATAATGATGATTGAGCAGAAACGTGGGTTCTTTTTATTGATAGCCGAATTGTAGTGTTACTTTCTTGCTGTTGCTAATGTGAAGTAGAAATAAAGTTCAGGTATATTTAGCGCGCTATTAGATGGCAGGACCAAATTGCAAATTCCTTTTTAATGTTCGTTAATTCTTTAGTTGACGTACAGCAGGTCAAACAATTTAGTTGCCATTTTTATTGTTATTATCATTACTATTTGACCTCAGTATACGTCAACGTCATTATAACGTTAGCTTCATTATTGCGTTAACTTCAATATGACGTTATTTTTATTATGACGATATCTTTATTATGACATTAGCTTCATTATGACTATCGAGCCATACAGAAAACTGCGGTGTTTTGTCAACGTAGAGTGTGTTTACAGTTAGCAAGAACGAGGTTCTATTGGTTTAAGACCAGGTGGTTGATAAAAGTACAGGTAAGACTGCGCAGTGACTCATGCAAAGGTCCATACGTCGCCATTAACATCTCCACACAACCTGCTGTGAGCGATAATAGATGGCGCTGTAGTGTGGGCACAGAAGTGTATGCAATGCACGTATGCTAGTGATGTGTGCACTATTGTATATGTTATGAATTGTATACAATGCGGTGCATGCAATGCGTTGTAGGCAATAGACAACGTATTGCATATGCATGTATGCAACGTATTGTGTATGCAGTGCAGCGCATGCTATGCAGTATATGCAAATATGTGTATGCTATCGATGTAAATGACGCTGTATGGTTTAATATTTTGTATGCAAACAGTATGCGTATGTAGTTTAAGAATTATGCAGTGTAGGCAACACAATACAATACACTTCAGGAGTGATTTAGCGTCTGTTTCTTCTTACTACAAGCACACAGACAGTTGTGGCTGGACGATGATAAATGATAGTCTGTATTATTATATTTTATACTAGCTCATTCACTTACAAGCAAATAGAAAATGGCACATTTAGAACAAGATAAAGACGGAATTGAATGCGTAATGGCGCTTATAGCTAAAGAGTTAAATGGCTGGTCCTGAGATCGTCGGATCAATTCCCGATCGAACTTATCAGAGATATATTATTTGTAGAATTATTATCTGACGAATGGGCAAGTATTTTAGGGAAAAATTTGTCCATGGAAGTACGGGGATATCATATATCAGGGGTTCTCTTTATTATTTTGTTGTTAATCGGAGACTTAACACTTACGCCATATGACCTGGGATGTAATACAGATTACTCATTATGTACAGTATGTACTATGCGTATTTACCTGATTATAATTGCTAATCAATAACGTCTTGTTGATGTAAATAGATTACTATACTCTGTCCTTCATCAGTGTATTCGCCCAGATTTCACTGTATCCTAAGATATTCTGAGTAAATTGAGGGGTTCGGCGACGTCTACTCAATTATGTATGAATTCGTTGTCCGCTCATTTACCTGATTAACATGACCGCAAACCATTGGCACGATAGTCACGTGGTGTTTCTTGCTATAGAGCTCTTCTGGTATTTGATTTCAGTGTTTACAGTTTTGTGCAGATGATTGTGTAGCTTGCGACCTGGAAATGTATAAAGCAAAAGCAAAGCAAAAGCTGGTAAAGCTAGTGTTAACGTCAGTTTCCTCACTGGAAAGCGATGTCAGTGACGGGCGAGCACAGGATTTGAACCCCGCACACACTGATCTGCGGTCGAATATCTTACCGACATCGCCATTGGCTCCAGCCAAAATAGTTCCAGTTTAGAAGATCAAAAACCGATGAAAATATTAAAATGTAAATCTTTCTTGCGGTAACTTTATCCTCGAAATGTTCGTATTTTTTGTCAAATTAAACGTCTAGTAAATAAATTATTCATTTCGATTCAGTGGCGTACCAGAAATGTTTTCATGGGGTGGCAGCTTAAACTGCTAGGGTGGCAGCTTAGATGTTAGTGGATAAGGCATCTGTAGATAATCAATACAAATTGCTTTGGACTGATGGGAGGCTAGGGTGACACCTCTCTCATGTAGGGGCCAGTTGCCCCGTCTGTCACCTTTAGTAACGCCCCTGTTTCAGTTTAATTTAACAACAGAAGCATCGCTTAACGTCGAATAACTTTTTCTACATGGCGATCATATCAAATGCATTTTTCTCTAAAAGACGGTTTCTGCAAAGGCAGGTATCACCAGACGAATATCACCTCAATAGATATCTAAGTTTTCTAATTGTCGGTCTAACACTAGGATTCAAACCGATGATCTTCTAGTTATCTTGCAAACGAGTTACCCATTTGGTCATCCAACACTTACATTCGGCCATCCAATCTATAGGGCATATATGCGGCTATCCAACCGGTAGGTAACTAGTAAATAGATGATTAATCTTCCAAGTCCGAATGTGTACATCTTGCTTATACTTTAAAACCATTAAATGAAATTATGTTGTATTCATCATCATCATATTCTTCCTCGAATCCAAGTTATAAATTATATTATATTAAATTATTATAATAAATTAAAGTAAGTCATGACTTTATCTGTAGCGTTAAACATACACATTTAGCACAAGATGTGACAGATTTACCCAATTTTATGCAGAATATTGTAGCATTCTTAGTTTCGTAGACGTCGCAATTCTACAAAGACGCTTGGAAATAGCCATCGGCAATGAGGAGTCAAGTGTTACACATTTATTCGTGCGTTGACTTTGCTGTACACGAACTTAATTATACGATAGTGCGCTATTTTATTCACCCTACAGTAATATTGGCAAGCTTGTGAGATATGCTTTGCTGGTCCCTTGGCGTCAGATAGGTTCAGTCAACTTCCTGCGCCTATGAAATTGTAGGCTATCAGATCGATGCAGGGTTTATCGATATTATCGTACTAATAATTAAATAGTATCCGGCTGAAAATAAATATTGCTGTAGTCGATTATTCACTGTTTGAATAGAATTTACATTTGTCTCATTGTAAAATATCAGGCAAAGGTAATTTACTATCGCAGTAATTTTTGCACCATCGTTCTTAATAAACTAAATTGCCAATTATTGATACTGACGCACCGGAAAGCGTTTTCGGATAAGAAAACCGACGCTTAATTATTATTTGTATAATCATGAGTCGGTGGTGCTGCGCAAAAATCTTAAAATTGAAAGCGGTGGAGCTTATTAATTGTAATCCAACATGAGCTAGGGTTCAAATTCACGGTTCCTTTGTTTAGATATCATTTCAATTGAAGAAATTTACATTTTAAATCTTTCACCTTTACTAAATGCTAGTTATATCTAGCCTCCTGGGATTGAACAGGTGATCTGAGACATTGACATTTATTGAATACAGCTTTAACTACCTAATCTTTAACAAACTAATCTTTAACTGTCGGATCTAACTTTTAATTTGATATCAGTCTCTACAGAACGAGGAAACTTAATTGCTTAAAGACTTAAATTTTCATTCATTACCTGAATGAAAGGCAGGTCATGACGAATTTAATATATGCCGTTAGATTCAAATACCATGCTTTAGTTGGCGACCATTAATGTCCGGGCACATTGTGTACGACCGTTCGTGCGTACCCATTGACTTAAGAAATCTGTTTGAATAGGTTGTAATTCGTTACACAGATGATAGTAACACTCAGTGTTACAGCATTTTCTAGTCAATTGCTTTCTCAAACTTACCTTTATTCTGAAATTGTTAATTGACATTTATAATGTTGTATAGATATTTATTCTTCAAAGAAAATACAAAGTAACTAGCGGATGTTAAATTGACTAATTGTTACATTTGGTTTTTAACAGTTATTGCTGGGATTGAAGTTCTAAATGCATCTGCTTATGCATTATATACATGTAGGCCTGTAAAGGATTTTACACTAACGGATATAAATAAATGAATTGCTGATATGGATAGTAACAGCTTGGGAATATATTCAGTTCTATTCTAACTGGATGATATATAAATAAATATTCAGCTATAAAATTGAAAATGAATTAGAAATAAATTCAATGGAATCAGAACAGTTAAAAAAAGAAGAAAAAGTAGAAATGAAAAAGTTACCAAATTTTGATAACGCATCTCAACTAGACAGCTCATAATAAACATGGCATCGCTAACACTGCATCGTCTTTCCATATCTCCGGAAGCTGTGGAGACGGAAGAAGGAGGTCACGTATTTACATTCGTCCTTGATCCAATTCCGCGACCTTCAGATCAGACGATGACGTCACGAGGTATTGAAAGTAATGAGGTCACTTATGGAGGTCACGCATGGTCGTTGGTCGCCACTATATCACGCGATCAGGAGTCGATGGGTCTATTCCTAAAGTGGAGGTACTCTGATGGTGCCACGAGATCTAATGTCTCTGTGAAGGTTGGATATCTTCAGCAATATATACACTGGGTTTTTTTACAACTGATACCCCACATTTAATTTACAAAAAGGTCCTAAGGAGTTGACCGATGTTCTTGAAATTTACATTACTTGACCAGCAGTCAATTCTACCAAACACATAGTAATTTCGTTTGCATATCTTTAATAACGTAAAAGTTATAGGTTTGTGAATAGGAGTGGAGTATGATAAGAAATTTGCAGTACAGGATTACGGGCGTGTTACATGCAGTGCAAAATTATCTCTATAAAAACAATAGCGAACGCGTCGCATAATATTTCTACTAATACTAATTTGATGAGTATTCATACTGAATAGCTATCGCAATTACTAACTGGTCACTTGTTAGAGTTTCTTGTTGCTGTTACTTAGAAATTTCATAAAATGGGCGCATCTTACTAGGGCAAAATTTTTATACTAAACAATAGTTTAGAACTTGGACTTGCACTGTTTTTGATATCGCTTTCTCTTGTGGTGTGGTCTCTGTGTACTCAGTCGTCATCGTGTGGTGCTTTGGCGCCTGTTTGTGTAGACTCTGCAAGATACGTCCCTGACATTGCCTAATGGCGAGGAACCGGACGTTAAATTCGTATTGATTGATTGAGTTTGTTTGAATGTCAAGGTCAAGTACTCAATGACGCTGATCAACCGCATGGACTACAACTTCAACAGAACTTTCCGCACCACACAAAGATTCACCTCCACCCAATCCTTGCTGGGAAAGTCTCGCTTTGTTCCATTGGCCGATCTCTGCAGCCAATCAGCGGGCTTCTTAGATAGCACAGGCCAGGGTGCAGTGATCGAGTTGACGATGGCTAGTTGCAGA
Organism: Enchytraeus crypticus; assembly: GCA_905160935.1. Classification (NCBI taxonomy): domain Eukaryota; kingdom Metazoa; phylum Annelida; class Clitellata; order Enchytraeida; family Enchytraeidae; genus Enchytraeus; species Enchytraeus crypticus. The sequence continues at coordinate 770,026 of CAJHZI010000893.1, read as the reverse complement.
ACTCTGTTTGAGAAACAGGAGAACATTGGACCTGCCTTTCGGACTCACCACAACGCCGGTGGTGTGTATTTCGATACCGTACCGTTTCTCATGGTTGGTCAGAAGTGGTACCTGAGGTTCTATACTTCAAAAACTAACGCCAATGGTCTTCCTGCAGTGTATCTGTATCTAGGTAAGAAATTATGAACTTATTGTACATGCAGTTATAATAATAATGATAATAAATAATAAAGATTTAACGTCCGTTTCCTCATACAGGGATGATGTCAGGGACGTCATTTTGATCAACTAATTGAATTTAATCATTGTATTTGACTGTATTGTTAGTAAACAGTACAGGGTTGCATGACCTTTTTGATGTTCTTATAGATAAATTAATTAATTACTTAAGAATAGATAAATAGTGTATCAGTAAATGAAATAAGAACCACGATGAAATCAAGATCTATATACTTAGAACCCTATGTTGCATAATGTGTCATAATTTCAATAAATATGGTTAAAAAGTTAATATAAATTATTATTCAGTTGGGTTGATTTTTGTATCACAATTTTAATAACAACTGAAACATTAATATCTATTAATGATTTTCCTTATGTAAGAAATAAAAACATGTAAATAAAAGAAATAAAATCTACGATTTTATCATGGTCGGCCCAATGGTGGTCATTATTACAAACACTGCATCAACTTGATTTTTTTTATTTAAATGTTCCTGTGAGTAAAGAAATGTGCTTTGAATTCCTCAAGGTCAATCGCAATGTGAACTATCTGTTTCTTATGTATAACTCGTTTGACATGTTCTGCTCTTTACGTTAACACTATACTAATTACTCTCTGATCGTTTAAGCTGCTTTGCTCCATAAATCACTAATGTCAATGCTTTAGCAGGCATTTAGGTTATCATTATGCAATAGTATGGAAGTTTAGCATAATCGGTGCCCGCATGTATTACACAATAACTCGCATGTCACGTAAAATGAGAACCTTAATCTTCCAAATTTTAAGAACATAAGAATCGTATTTCGACATATACATATAAGATAGAGGCGCTGCGGGTTTTTCACGTAGGGACTCTGCAAGTTTGCTGCAAGTTTGTAGGAATGTCTCCCCGTTAAAACTGAAGTCGTTGAGATGAAGAGTATATTGTAGTATGCCCAGGATGTCCTTGTATGGATGGAGGCTTCCAAGGTTTCCCTTTTTCATATGTACTTCCAATACATGTACATATATTTACATATAGTTATATTTTTACATTTGTTTGCATATATTTGCATAGTATTATATATATATATATATATATATATATATATATATATATATATATATATATATATATATATATATATATATATTTACATCATCATCACCATAATCTTCCCTTGAATCCCAGTTTAACCAGGGTCGGAATACGAATAGACTGTCTCAAATTCTCTCTGTCCTACATCATATCATCAGTCAATCCCCTATTTGAGACTTTTCCATTCTTTTAAATTTTTGTAGCAATTTCTGGAGCCTAGGCACTCACCAACCGAATGCCCTTTCTGACGTTAGTACATTTATTTACGCAGATTTGCATAAATTTATATATATTTACAAAACAATATTTACTCATGCAGCTACAAAACCAAGAGATGTTACCATAAATCTACAGTTCTCTCTCAGCCTGGCCGACCAGCAAACCGAACTCCTAACCTACGGGTTCGGCGAGGGAGCTAAATTTGATGGGTTTGGGAAGACTCTAGCGGAGCAGCTAAATCTTGCCCGAGGTGTTCAAGAAGTCTGCGTGAGGGTGGAGGTCACGTCGCTGATGGTGCATAGCGTGACCGCGGTGAAGCTGAATCAGAGGCAGAGTGTTCCAGCCGAGAGGAGAAACGTGACTGCATCTCCGTGGAACCTTCATCGAGTGAGTAGCCTGGAGTGGTTGCGTGAGACTGAGAAATCATTTTGCATAATCTAAAATATTTCGCTTACATTGTGATGCTGCATGAATAAATAAATAAATAAACTCAGGATTTGAACCCTGCACATACTGATCCGCGGTCGAGTATCTTACCAACTTCGCCACTGGCTCCAGCCAATAGCAGACAAGCCGTTATTTGCACGGTTAATTATAGGCTACTAAACAAAACAAAGAAAAGCATGCGAAAACTACCTCAGAAGCAATAGTTTTCTTACGTTTATAAGATGATAATGATTTAAATGTCTTAGCATTACTCACACATGTGTTTACAGTTGATGCTTATATACAAAAGTACAACAAATCAATTTCATTGCTTATATTAATGTCCTAATGGTCTTCAATCGAAATGAAAAATGAAATTACAAATTATTCTTACTTTTAATATGTTTTTTTCAGATCGTTTGGGGTGAATCGATTTGTAGTGACATGTGATGGGGAGACGTCCCTGATGTCATCCTTGTATGAGGAATCGGACGTTAAACCTATATTATTATTATTATTGTTGTTGTTATTATTATTATTATTATTATTATTATTATTATTATTATTATTATTATTATTATTATTACATATTTTCATTTTCTCAGACGTCATCATCTTCATCTCACGGATCCATCTCAGGTTCGACCACCTCTGAATCCATCCATGACCTAGACGGCAATGTTTGGAAGATAGCTCTCAGTAGATCTGAATCCAATCATCCTACGCTGACCTTCGACAAGGCCGTTCACCACTTTGTCAATAGCCGGACGCGTCTGATTGGTTGGTCGGCTACTTTGCTGTCACGTGACCAGGAAAATCAACCGGATGTGGAGATGTGCGGTGGACCTGTGATCTCTTATTTCTCTAATCTACTCAACGATTCTCCACACGGATATCAGAGCAGTTTTCCAGTTGAGAACTCACAGGTTGGTGCCGCAGAAGTTTTTAACGTTTGTTTTCTCTTCCAACTATGATCTGCAATATTTCAGACCGTTCCGACTCCAAATGGGTTCCTTTTGCGACGAGAATGCAGATATGAAATGCTGTGCATTTCGTTTTGATGGATTAATGAAGTTAAACAATTGTTAGATATATTCTACTTTTGCATTATTTTGAAGAAGACAGATATCTGTTGTAACTGTCATGCTGTTCTAGTACACTTGAGATTAGTTGTTCAAAAACTTCATTCTCTTTATGTACCAAGTGACACCAGTTTAACTAAATATATATTAGATACGTTAGCAGCTAAATAAGTTATTAATAGCAATTAACTGTAATTAAGTAATGGCACTAACTCTCTCTCTCTCTCGTTTTGATCTGCCTACTGGCAGGTCCATAGCACGTAACGCCTCCACTCTTCTCTTTTTTCTCTTCATGTCCTTATTTGTTTGGATCTTTAAATATTCTATAATATTCCTAATCTCGGTCTACCTCTGTTTCTCTTTCCTTCCATTTTACCTTCTATCATCATCATCTTCTTCCCTTTAATCTCAGTTTATATAGGGTCGGGATACGAATAGACCTCCACTCCTCTTTATATCATACCATCATATCATTCCCTATAATTCCTTCTATTGGTTTTTTAAAATTTTGTACCAATTTCTAGAGCCTAGGCGCTCACCAACTGAATGCCCTTTCTGACGTTGGTCGTTTTACCTTCAATGACTTCTTTTAATGACCATCCCCTCTAGAAGGTGTCCTATTCAGCTCTTCTTCCTACAGTAGCCTGTGTCGAGAGCCTGTCAGTGCCCGCAGAGAATTTATCTACTTGCCATCGGCTCAACCCTCAATTACACCAATTAAGAGAGAGAAGATTTATTTACCAATATTTACCAATGTGAATATTTACCAATTTATGTCAGAGTAAGGGATGCGTGTCTCCCACCTGACATACGAGATTTTTTTATAGTAAAAAACTCAGACCAAGTTCAAAATTATTCACATCCTTCTAAATGTCTTTACTTATGTGGTGTCTTTAGAATAATTAGTAATTTAGAATAATTATATTTTTCTGTTCGCAGCTTCAGGAGCATGTCTTTACGGATGAGTCGGGAGATTTATATGTAAGAATTAACTTCATTTCGTACCAGACCACACCCCTCGTTCTGAGGACGAGTCCAAAGTTTGAATACGAGAGAGTTCATCTGCAGCAATCCAGGTTTTACTTTCATTTTTTAATATATTCTTTATTGCACCAAAGTCATGGCAGCAAACACAAAAACAAAACAGAAAAACAAACAAGTATCACCTATAGATACAGTATTAAGATATTTCTAGTGATCACAAATAAAACTCAACAGAGTTTATATTCATATTAAATAGCTAATTGCTTAAAACATAACTTGCCTATTATGTTTACACTTTCAGGCTAGATCCGTTTCATACGTGCTAGATAAGTCGAATACATCACATATCAGTAAAGGTAGAAAAGAAAATTACTCGGGCTTCATATTAGTCGTTTATAGATCTATTATTTAAAAATTATAATTCATTTATGTATATTAAGGTTTTCAAATTTTTTAACGTTGACCCTAGCTCAACTGGGATTAAAGGGATGACTATTAATTGTAGTCTTTATAAAGAAACTGTAATATTACAAGCACTAAGAGCAACTATCAAATATCAATTATATATTATATATTATATATTAATATATTATAGAAATTAAAACTTAAAAATAACTCATCGATAAATGGAAAACAACTGGAATCATAAACCTATTAATAGAATTATCTTTGCATTGACGTCCCTGACATCATCGACGTATGAGGAAACGGACATTAAACCATTATTATTATTATTATTATTTTTTTAAATTTTGTTTTTAATGCCCTGCGCTGTAAAGGGCCCTGGGCTAAAAAATAAGATAAAAGAGACTTTATTTAATTAAAAGTTTTTAAAAAGCCATTAAAATAATTCCTCTGCACTCTGGGAAGCCGCTTGAGCCAAAGTGCCACTGAAGCAGACTGCATTGAATCGCTGGAGAGCAATAGACAGTCGCTGCCACAGAAAAGATTTTTCGCGCTTATCACCAGTAATGGCCCTGGTCCTCCTGCCTATTTCGTCAATAAAGTCTAATGCGAGAGAGTTGATGGGCCCCAGGGTCTCAAAGGCAATAGGCATGAAGATATAGTTGCCAGATATTTCGGCATACTTCAGAGTTTTCCTATTAGCCGCGGCCTCTGCTGCAGCACAATTATTATTATTATTATTATTATTATTATATATTTTTAATTTTACCCCGGTGTAAAGAACCTGATGTTTGATAAAAACGATTCAAGCAATACGTGCTGAATCGCCGTCCGGCTACTCAAAGTCATCAATCGCCTTAAGAGAACTGCTGAAGCAGACTGCATTAAATCTTCGCAAAGTCATGGAAAGCCTTTGCTAAAGAAAAGAGGTCTCTCGCTTATCGCCGGTTTGCAATTATTATTATTATTATTATATTATTATTATTATTATCATTATTAATGATTTAGACAAGAGGCAATATCGACTGAGAGAAGTTTGGCAGATATGAAAGACATGAGCGCCTCGCGTGCCTCTCTATCTCTCGTTCTCCCCTCCTCCTCCTCATCCTCTGAGGATCTCTCCTTCATCTCAGAGGTTACTTCCAACAACAAGAGCAACAACAACAGCAAAAACAACAGCGTCAGTAGCAACGTAAGCAGCCCGTTATATAAGTCATCAGAGAGCGGCCCGGTTAGTAAACTTAACACGCATTACAGTAAAATGATCAACCATTTTGATATCTGTCACTGTTTAATAGCGCATGTTTAAACCGTTAAGCAATTTATTCTATTTTCCGTGTAACCCCTGTGAATGTCCGAGATTTTACTCTCAGATCAGCGCGGCTAGGATTCGAATCCACGATAATTCAATTCACATCGGGATCTGTCATTTAAAACTTCATGACGTTTTTTTTAAATTCCGTATAGTTAAACACATGACATACAGCGTGTGCTACTTACTTTCCTTTCTTAGTTGCAGTTTTTGTAGTTTTCGTTATTTCCTCCGTTTCTTCTCAACGGTTAATAATAATAATAACAACAATTAGAGTGCTACAGTCATCAATGACAACATCGAGCACTATTGAGACAAAATCAAGCCGGCGAGCAAAAAAAGAAGGTCCAAAAACGGTGCAAATTCCAAAATCCAGAAATTCAGTCCAAAGTAAAGGGAGTTAAAGAAAAGGTGGTTTAGGCGCAGGTCGCTGCTCATGGACACTGGATGGAAAAGAGAGATGGAAAAGATAGGTCTTCAACTGCTTATGGAACTGCTCATAGGAAAGCAAAGGCTGATGTGATTCAAATGAAGATTTCCGAAGAGTGGATGGAAGAGAATTCCAGATCTGAGGTGCAGCATGCTGGAAAGAACGATTAGATAGCTTAGAGCGTGAAGGTAAGCTAGGTCTCACAAGAGTAATTAACTTAGAAGACCGAGTAATAGCAGGCTGCATCACTTTAATCAAGTGAGACATACAAGTTTGTCCAGGGATGGTGATGGACTTATAGGTTAACGAAGCTGTTTTGTAAATGATTCGCTCTTTAATCTTTAGCCAATGCAAAGACTTCAAAATAGGCGTAACATGTGAGTACTTGGAACTACAAAAAATGGCTCGCGCAAGAGAATTCTGAACAAACTGCAACCGATCAATCTCACAGCGAGGGAGATTTAAAAACAGGGAATTGCAGTAGTCCAACGTTGATTGTACAAGAGCAGCACCAATTGTAGCAGCTGTCTCACATGACAAATATGGACGTATTCGACAAAGATCACGGATATGGAAGAAACATGCTTGTGAAGTTTTAGTTATGTGTTCGTGGAAGGTTAGGTGTTTATCAAGGATAACACCGAGATTTCACACAGGTGATATTTTAATACCCGAAGATAACGAAAGAGTTTTCCCATTCAGCTTCAGAAGCTGTTGAGGTGTCCCGACCAACAAGAATTCAGTCTTAGATGGATTAAGTGCCAAGAAATTAGCAGACATCCAAGAGGATATAGACTGAAAACTTTGTTGCAGGAGGGTTTCAGCATTAGAATAGGAGTTAGGGGTGAAACAAGTGTACATTTGAGTGTCATCAGCATATAGTTCATGATCAAGAGAATGAGAAGAGATTAGAGTGCTTAGGGGTGTTGTATAGAGGTAGAATTGCTACATATCATAACCTGGAGGAAGAATAGACATCAGTTCAGAAGGAGTGGTTATAGAGGATAGCCAAGTTTCACTGATAGCAAAACAGTCAAACTTGTGAGTGTCAGCCAAATCATGCAAAGCAATGATATGGTCTGAGTTAGAGAGGGATCGGATGTTAAGAGAGCAAAGAGAAATATTGCTTCGAAGAGAATTAACCGGAATTCTCGATCGAAACATGCTTACAAAACTGGCAAATCAGTAATTGTAAACAATGCAGAAAGTACAATATAAATTACAATATAGTTATACACAAATTACATAAAAAATACAAATATGCAATAATTAACTAACGATCAAAACGTAAACACTATAACTTTAACAATTTAAACACTAAAAGCAATATAAAATAACGTGTAACGGATCAACTATAACGGTAAAATAACGGTCAAAACTGCAAATTGATTTTTCAACAAAATAACTATATAACAGATTAACAATATAACATAGAACTATGAACTAAGTTAAAAGCACGCCAATGAACTTAATCAAGTCTAAAACTATTCACTCAAGACGCTAAATTTCATTAAAAATCTATTTATTTATTATAAATCAATAAATAAACAGTCCTGTCAACACATGACGTCACGGAGAAAAAAAATCGTTATTAATAATAATCACGATCAATAATAACGATTATTAATAACAACGATTATTAATCGTTATTAATAATAACGGTTATTAATAATCGTTACCTTTTGTTGGCGCATCAATTGCAGCAGGCGCGGATTTAAGAATAACCTCCAGCACCCTGAGGATTATATACATTCAAAGCTGTCGACGCTTGGTCTGCTATAGTGGTCGCCCACAATTTACTAACAGCGTTCAAAGGAGCTTTACTAAGTTCAATTGACGCGCAGCTTAACTGATTGCGCTAAATCCCCTCTCCAAATTACCACTACGTTATTGAGGCAGTCAATATGTTATTATGTTATTGTTATTATGTCGCTGTGAAAGAGACATATCATTAATTTTAATAGATTGATCGATTGATTTTTGCGATAGGTTGATTGATGTATCCTTTTGCTTGCAATTCCGTGCCCAATTTTGAGACTGTTCTAGATCTGTTCTCTATATTATCTTTTCATTGTTCGTTACAAACATTCTCCACTCTTGTTCAAAATTACTGATAGCATATAGCAATTCATGAGAGCATCTAAAGGCTGCGTTTTTATAGTGCTTTAGCCTTTTGATATGACAATGAGCACTGCATCATATGATGTAGTGCATAATATTTTAAGCCTAATATTTAAAAAACTATCGTTTCAGTGAAAAATAATATTGTATACCGGTTCCTTAATAGTGCTAGATATATTCATTTTTAAGAAATATTTACTACATGTATGTGGAATTTGACCATGACGAATAAAATAAAATAAAAGGAATTTCATTATTCTGATTTTAAATGAATTATAAGAAATTTAATATACATTTAATCTCGATGCCAAAAAATTTAATTTAATGAGAGCTGATTAGTCAGATAAAGAAGTTATATGAAATTAAAAATTTAGAATTCAATCCTGGGGAAATTTACTAGAAATCAATGCATGTTCGTTTATGTAGGAAATTCAATCTGTCGGAGAATCCAATACTACTCTTAGTTTAAATGGACATAGCAGCATAGATGTCAGTCAGACGTTTTTTTCAACACTCCTGCAGTCGATTGCCGTCTTAGGCTCCTCCTTACATGAAAACGAAGCGTTATCGAGGAAGAATAGTTTCCAGAAGGCTTCCCAGAATCCCGATTCCTTAACGAAGGATCCGCGAAATGGAGGTCATGCAGGGTTGCTGAACAAAATCTCTCCGGGTGGCATGGCAACCAGTAATCAAGTTACTTCACATCTCTATGGTAACCGAGTTGCCGAAGGGAATGGTAGAATTGCTAAAATTGGTGGTTTGGCGACATTGGACCCGGCCCAACTAGTGGCAGAAGCACGATTGAGTAATGCAGATATGAATTTGAAGAAAGACGCCGTCAGTAAACTAGTGAGAATTCTTCAGGTACGCAGTTAGAATTATTTTAATTGCTAAGGATGTTTCACAAATAGTCTCTAATTACAGAGTATAGGCATTCGCATAAATTCTGTGTACAATCTTAGTTACTTGCAGTTTAAAGTAGTAACATTATATTTCACAATTAAGTTATTGAACTAAAATGTTAATTTGGAACATTTCTGTGATATTTTAAACATTTGTTTATGAGTTAAATTTATTTTAAATTTGTTAATTATCATTGTTGTAATGCACATTTATTTGTTATCATTACTACCATAGGTCACCAAACACTAGAGGTAAAAAGTATATTTAAAATTGTTTAAGTGTGCTAATTGAACCAGAACATATAATTAATTTCAATACATGAATTGATGTTGTTAGAAACGTCGGTGGTTTAGTACTCTAATTTTAGTTTAATCTACTAAAATATTCTATAAATTTATTTTATTTATCTAATTTAACTTTTAATCCAGTCTATTCTTTTCGATAATATGCAGAGACTTCCTCTACGTTTGTCAGAGGTGGTCGAAGGCGGTTCTCTGTTCACTGGGGTTGCTTGTAATAGTGGCACTGAAGCAGTCCTTACCATCTTCTCACAAGGTAACAAATTTCTATGGATATTAGTATTATTTTATTTAAAAGCTTGTAAAGCTAATGCTAACGTCAGTTTCCTCGCTCGAAGGCGATGTCAGTGACGGGAAAGCCCAGGATTTGAACCCCGCACATACTGATCCGCAGTCGAATATCTTGCCGACATCGCCACTGGCTCCAGCCAGTGTATTAATAACATTGTATTAATAACAACAATAAGAAAATTTTGCTTCTGCCATCAAAACATGAGTAGGCCTACTCTGTAGCTCTGTTGCCTAGCAAGGAGCTAAAAATAAAATGGTAGGCCTACAAACAAAATAAATTTTGCAAATGCAATATCTAGAAAATTAATTATATGGATCTAGTGAAACGGAGTTTTACATGTTAGTCAACAATCCATAGACACTTGAGAGAACATTAAAATTATTAACTTAATTATAATTAAATGTTAGTAATGAAACAATTATTAAATTACGAATTTAAACTTTAAGTTTGAAATGTAACAGGTAATAATAGTGAAATATTGAGGAGTTTATTTTTTAACTAATATATATTTAATAATTAGTTTTAGCAATAGGCTGGTAAAGAAACGTGCAGTTTTCCATTTGTGGTCAGTTTCTCAACTAACTGGACAAATGGAACACTTCAATTCTGTGTATATATATGTCCATTTTCTAGATCAGATTCTAGGCTTATATTTTGATTTGCCTTTTTCTTTCAACTGGGAGCTTGATTAAATATTTGCAATGCTAATTTGTATATCATTATTTGTATATCATTTCATTTTAAAGTGAATATTCTTTAAAAGGAAGTTTTTGCATTTTATTTCACTAGATATACCTCAATACGGGCAGTCTCTTTGGATGGAAGCCATACTGAAATCCGTCCAAGCTCACATCGAGTGCCAGCAATCAATCACTCTTCACGAAACCACGCCTTTATGTCGTGATTTCAGCACAATATGGCGTCATCTGATGTTGAAATGTCTGGATATAGAAGTAGAAATAAGGGTTTCGCACGACTGGCAGCAAAATTCTAAAAATCACAGCAATGGCAGCACTGGATCTATCAGCTGTGCTCGCAGCAGCTCAAGCAGCTGCTACGAGCAGCTATACAGCGCTAGCTGTAAGAACAGCTGCTGCAGTGTAGTGGAAAGATACTGGTGTGCTATCATTTTATTACTTGCATATATTACTCTGGTTTTTGTCGTCAATTTTTAACTTACAAAAACCAAATTGATATTAATGAATTACATTTTTATGAATGTTTTATAAATCGCTACCGGTAAATTCAATTTAGTTTTATTAACACCAGGAGCTTCTATACATTTTCACTATAATCGCTTTCACATACCTGGAATGCAATATGGGCTTCAGATTCGAAATTAGACATTCAGCTTTATAATACTGAATGTTTAGAACGTTTATGTATTGACTTCTTGTTTAGATTGTTAACAATTGAATGGATTAGCCTACTAGTCAGTTAATGATGTCAATTTAATTAAGTATACATTAAATACTAATATGATAAGGTTTCCTATTGAAAGCAAAAGCAGTTCTTTGTATTTAATGACGTCTAAATAAGATAATCAGATGTAGTGGCATCTGAATATGTCGCATAAGATCAGATTTTATCAGGGACTTTCCTGCTACTGTCTGCTAATCATTGACCAAAGCATTGAAAATAACAAATAAAAAATATAAAAATGAAAAAAGCAATTTTAAATTAAAACGTGAAATTACGTCTCACAGAATAGAGACAGGTGAAAAATAGGTGCGATTGAGTTTAAATTGTTATCCTACAGGTTTTCGGTGGCCAGCTCAAAACTTCAAAAGTCATTTGTATTCGAGCAGCCTAATGAGGTCAAAGACCTAATTAAGGTCGTGCTGCAGTGGAGTAACCGGGTCAAGTGGAGAGAGACCTCATACCGACCTGATTCCTATCTGCTCTCACTTCTTGTTATTAAAGCTGCTCAGGAATTAAACAGGTTCGTAGGAGAGCAATGCAATGATTATTAATTTCTGTGCATTTCCTTTACTGTTTATTCCATGTCATCCTCCTCCCTTAAATCCCAGTTTAATCAGGGTCGGGATACGAATAGACCTTCTCCAATCCTCTCTGTCTCACACTATATAGTCAGTCAATCCCCTATTTTTAATGTCCTTCTTAATCACCGCATCCCACGTCAGTTGTGGTCTGTCAGTGTCAAATTACTATTAATTCCATTAGAAACTTAAATTCTGGTTCAAAATCGCCTCAAATTGTGCTGTAAAATGCTTGACCAAGATACCGAGCTTGATTCTTTTTTGTTTTGAATAGTTGACATTTATCTAAGTCAGAAACGTTGAACAATTTAATACAAACGGTAGCGGTTCTGTTATCGGTATGAATTTGTGCATACTGCCGTCGTTGAGTTGTTAAATACTACATGTGCATCGAATCACTGCATTATTTTAATATCATTTTCTCCGAGTTATATCCTGCGAGATATTGTATTTATTCATTTGAAATGGCTACAATTAATCACCAATAAAACGGTATTTTTTAATTGCTGCTATTTCCTAGTTTGTTCTCTTCTCTGATGTATCATGAGTCCATATTAACCTGTGTGCTTTTGGTTTTGACTTTTACAATTATTAGTTCCTGCTTTAGCAAGTCCGCAATGTTTTTTCTTTACAATTTAATGCTATTTTCATTATTAATGTTTGTTATGTCTAGTTTTTCTACAATCCTATGGTGCCATGTTAGTGATGTTACTATGTTTCCGTGTTTCCGGTAGTCAGCTAGATAGAGCTCAATTGCGCTCTTTCTGACAGCCGTTTTATTTGTGTTCTGTCTCGTTGTATGCGCTTTGTGTATATCTTGATTCATCTATTAGTAAATGATCATGGTTCTCCCTCTCTCTATCTCTCTCTGTTGTATGCAAATGTGAGTCCATATTAACCAGTTTGCTTTCGGCTGTATTTATTTGCAGCTCTAACTTGATTGAAGTTCTGCGTAAAACCGGCTCGTATGTTCTAGAACCTGAACTGAGGTTAGCTTACAAGTTACCTTAGACCTATTATAATAACTAATATATAAGGGCTGGTATAATGCTATGTGTTCGATCAGTGTTAAGCGAATTATCTGAGGCAGTTGACAGAAAACGTTTTCATCTGAATATACTGTAACGTCTTCACGCAATTTAATCCAAATTAATCTGACACACGACTAGAAAGGCCTTTTATTTAACTTGCCAGTGTTTTTAACTTACCATCGGCCAATGTTGTTCAGTTTACTCGACCGAAAATTGCTGCCGGATATGTAAAGTAAAAAAATAGATATTCGATTAATCATTAAAAATTAATTGTTAAAATTTCTTTAACCGTTAAATATTAAATTAATCGTTAACTTCCGCAGCCCTAAATTAAAGTGAAACAACGAGAAAAAGAATGTTTTGTGCATCCCATTTTAATGAACAAATATTTAGTACATACTATGATAACTAATACAAGTAAACATTTATTAATTCTTCTGAACGCGTTGTCCTTGTAGTTTGAAGCTAAATAAGCAATAATGACAATATCAACTCAGTTAGGGAGCTACTGTTCTCCGTGACAACATTAAGCGCAATAAAAGATTTACTCTATTATGCAATCAGTACCTAAAATGTTTAGAAATTAAAAACCCATCTCAATGAAAGATGGCGGATGCAAATGTGTCCAATAAAACTTTGAATAATTTAGCAGCATCCTTTGTTTCTTAAAAGTTTGAATTATTTTATGAATTAATTTTATGAAAACTAATGCTACTATTTTGGACTGGTTTTCTGCATTTTTGAATTTGCACCTTTTTTGGAACTTCTTTTTGCTCGCTGGCTTGGATTTGTCTCAATAGTGCTCGATGTTATCATTCACAGAAGTAGCACTCTCATTATTGTTATTTTATGTTACAAAAATGACTTTATGTAGGCCTACATATATGGACAAAGTTGATTTAATGACATAATTGCGCGGTTTCTTTATTTATATCCTTATCGTGTGCCATGAAAATATACACATAACATATCTTAAGGGCACACAGGGTCAGGTAACACAGATATGCTTGTTAATTAACCATTTCCTCCTTCCTCTCCATAGTTACTAGTATTGTTACCTTTTGATGACACATCAATTGCGGCCGGAGACGAATTAAGAATAACCTTTCAACACCCTGGGATTTTTTTCATTCTAGCTGTCAAAACTCGGTCTTCCAAGACCCAATCATGTAATAACCGAAGCCGATTGAGCTTAACTTCGATTGTTGACGCGCAACTAAACCAAGTTCCCTAACTCTCACCGTCTATACATACAACTCTTCAAATTGTCCGATGTTGTTTTCTTACATGAAACGATTTTAACATTCAATTAGAAATTATATCGTTTAATAGTTATTATAGTTATATCTTAGTTGTGTCGTTAAATCGGTCGATTACTCTATTTCTAATTCTCGCTATCGCTGACGCCGAAGGTTGTGAGATTATCGCCTCCACTGGCCTGCAATGTAAAACTGATGTCACTGTCGGTGTCGTCGAAGGTTTCAAGGTCATCTCCTGTAGACGCCCGAGTGCTGTAGGCACAGCTGTGCTCGCTATGGGTGTCGCCGAAGTTTGTAAGAGCATCTCCCAAATTCGCCTGGGCGTCCTGTGTAAAGCTAGCACTAGGTACGCTTGCGGTAGGAGCAGGGAATGCACCAAGGGCACAGCTGCTTGACATTTGAGCCGAACCTTGAGGTATGAATCCTTGTAGTGAGCATGTGTCCTGCATCGTACAGGAAGACCCGGATCTCTGATGAAACAAATTGTCATGTCCATTGAAATGGGTATAGTTAGACATTGTGGTGGACGACTGATTACCTCCTTGGTAAAGATCACCAGAATATCCAGGTCCGTTTTGAATTCCTGTCATGGAATTTATCTGAGGACCATTGCCTGCCATTGTTCCAGCATAACTCGCTGAACTGGAGGGATCATAACTCTGGGAGTTATCAACTGTCTGTTGCGATGACTGGCAGTAACTCAGCTGATCTTGATATCCCTGAATGTTGCCGCTGGACGGATCCTGAGAGACCTGGGACGTCATTCCACCACTGGACGTATCTGTATTGCTGTAGTTGACTTGAGATGAATCCCCAGGATTACTACAATCGACGCTATTTACATGGGGACTGCTGTTACTCTGGTCAGTTGATCCTGTTGAACTGGCGCTCTGTGCAGTTATGTTTCCTGCTGAAGAACCCATCAATTCAGCGCGCTTCTCGGGTGTGAAGTAGTAGGAGATCTTCGGAAGATAAAGACGTCCGAATGTCGATCTCGCTCCTCTTGAGTAGCCCTGCGATTGATGAGGTGGCACTGAGCTGGATTGACGGTTGTATCCGCTAGGCCAAGCTGTAGCCTGAGGCGTCCCAGCCATTCCCTGTGACATCCTAGCCATGTCCTGTGACGTTCCAGCTGTGGCGTGTGACGTCCAAGCCATGTCCTGTGACGTCCCAGCTATGGCCTGTGACGTCCCAGCTATGGTCTGTGACATCCCAGTCATGTCCTGTGAGGTCCCAGCTGTGGCGTGTGACGTCCCAGCCATGGCCTGTGACGTCCTAGCCATGCCCAGTGACGTCCCAGCTATGGCCTGTGACGTCCCAGCTATGGCCTGTGACGTCTCAGTGGCTGGATAGCTTAACGTGGCGTTGCGTTGGCATTGTGCCAAATCTCTACATAGAGGTCCTTGCATTGGGTTAGCATAACTGGTGTTATTGACGCAAGATGGACCGTTCTGCACTAGAATGGGCGTGTGGTGGTTAGCTGAATTGTGGTCAGCTGGCTGATTTGGTGTAGCTTCAGATTTACACTTTTTCAGTTTCGGTTCTGTGTCGGTCTCTGCTCTCTGTGGCCTTTCAACGGTGCCCTTAATCTGCAGAATCGTCTCCGCCTAAACATAAAATTTAGAAATTTATGCATAGAATCCCAATCTGCAGAATTCCAAAGATACTTAATTTCGCTGTTTCTGGGATGGGACTAAAGCTCCGTAACAATAGTAACGGAGAATGAGATAGTATGCCATGATCGCAATTAAGAAATGGAGGTGCAACAATAAAACTAGATATCATTAGGGATTTATAAGCAATAGGTAGAGACTGTTATCTCCTTTAGTGGACTCATTGATAAGTTGCAGTAATCCTTGGTCATTTAAAAATTAGCAAAACATAAGTATTTGTATTCATTTGGTAAGAACCGTCAGGCTTAATAAAATCACGTAAGTTAAAGTACAAGATACAATATTACCTTAGGCCTTTTTAGATTTTCTAAATACACGATATGCAATAGGATACCTATAAATTTCTATGCATTGTACATCTATGTGAATGTATCATTTTCAAAGAATCCTGGACGATAACATGATAAATGATAAAATAGGAATATAAAATATTAGTTGTTTGTTAAAATTATACTTTAAAAACTTACAAGTGTCTCTTAGTAGTAAATCCAATCATTAAACGAATAGAAAAGTATCACTTACCAGTCTACCAAGTTCTTCAAAATGTTTCGGAACCCGACGATCATTTTCCGGCTTGGTTGATTCTATAAAGTTCATCACGTCTATGAACCAATATTTCCCCTTCTTCTGTGTGGAACGATTGGTCGCAGTTCTATAAATGAAGCTTGGCTTACTGGCCAGCACATGGCGCACGTTCTTGTGCCATTTTTCTTCGTCTCCCATGGAAGTCTTACTGTTCTTCTCTACATACTCGTATATGTCTTGAACTCCAAGGCAATATTTGTCAGCGTATAAAAGCGCTCGTATAACTAACACTGACATAAATTCCGCTTCTTGAAGATTGTCTCTGTTGTCGGCACCTTTCTTTCTGCTGGAAGACGTTGATGCAGGCTCCTGGAGCTGAGATGAAGAACTTGAGGAAGTTGATGCACCAGGCACCTGGAGCTGAGACCAATCAATAGAGGATGCTGGTGCACCATGAGCCTGGAGCTGAGATAAAGAACTTGAGGATGTTGATGCAGGTGCCTGGAGCTGAGATGTAGTACTGGAGGGAGTTAATGCATCAGGTGCCTGGAGTTGAGGTGAATCACCGGAGGATGTTGATGCACCAGGTACCTGGAGTTGAGGCGAATCACCTGAGGATGCTGATTCACCAGGCGCCTCAGCTTCAGGAACCTGAAGCTGAGGCGAATCACTCGAGAATGTTGATTCATCAGGTGCCTGAAGCTGAGGCGAATCACTGGAGGATGTTGATGCACCAGGAGCCTGGAGCTGAGGTAAATCACTTAAGAACTCTGTTGCATCAGGTGCCAGGAGCTGAGGCCATTCACTTAAGAACGTTATTTCACCAGGTACCTGGAGCTGAGGCCAATCACTTGAGAACTCTGGTGAATCAGGTGCCTGTAGCTGAGACCAATCACTTGAGGATGTTGATGCACCAGATGCCTGGAGCAGACATGAATCACTTGAGAAGGCTGATTCACCAGGTGCCTGGAGCTGAGGCCAATCATTTGAGGATGTTGATGCACCAGGTGCCTGGAGCTGAAGTGAATCACTTGAGGATGTTGATTCATTAGGAGCCTGTGTTGCCTGGGTTGCCTGGGGCCGAGGTGAAGGCTGATTTTTAGCCGATGGGGGTTCCTGCATCGGATTCGTTGATTGATTCATAGTACCTCTAAAGTAGACAATAATTAATTGAGATGTGAGATTACAACAATTCACATAAACAGAAACGATTAAAATCCCTTTCAACGTCCTTTTTGCGTACTTCTTTTTTATGATATTCAATAATGAAATAAAAGTATTAAACGATAGCGTGACAATTATTCAGTACTTTTATGGTTCTGTTCAAATCACACAATGACACTACATATATGATCTCTACATCTACAATATATTAATTTAGGCTGATATATATATCATCATCAGCATTTTCCCATGAATCCCAGTTTAACTAGGGTCGGGATACGAGTAGACCTTATCCACTCCTGTTTATTGTGTGGGATGGGGCACTTTTCCGTACGTTTTAGAAAATATTGTAACCATGTTTTGAGCCTAGGCGCTCAACTGAATGTTCTTTCTGACGTTGGTTTGATGGATAAATACATGTTACAAAATATTAACAGCTCTTCGGTGCACTGCCAAGTGGCAGGTTCAAGGTACATATTCATACTCAAGGTCTGCTTTCTCGCTCCATAAGAGCACTCCTTAGATCAACAAGTTAATCCCTTCACAAAGTCTATGCCTTATCCATAACGTATGTAGCCTATAGCTCGGGAAAAATATGGCTTCTGAGGCGATTTTCCGTTGCCTTCCTCAGTATATTAACAGAATTACCATTTAATTCGGCATTTTATTTGTTAAAATAAATCTAATCGGTGCACTACGAACTATTTACCAATACAGTCACTGTAGGGAATCGTAAATTCTAACAAAACTAATATATTAAGATTCAGCATAAGAGTATTATATTAGCCTATATATAATATACATGTAAGAAGTAACGAAACATAACGAGCAATAGAATTGATATAGAAATAAAGAAGAATACATTTAAACATCGTACAGTCGTCAGCCTATTTTATTGTATAATATTATTTCATCATATAGGCCTACATGTAGGCCCTATATCAGGCTTATTTTAGAATATATAATTAATAGTAGAAAAAACGATACATGTATTTTACTATAGACTTGCTATTTTTTATGATCTAGAGAAAGAGCATAAATTTCCTAAAACAATATTAATCTAATTATATTAAAATAGTATTGACAAAATTTACTAGTGCTGGAATTATCGAAATTCTCTATTCGATTTTCTAGTTATTTACAGAATTATTCAAAATTCTGAACTGATATTGTGCAACCTATTAGGCTCAGATTCGAACAATATCCAGTAGAAACTACGCGAGTTTTAAATTCAATCTTGGCTCAAAATTTATCGAAACTAACTCGTACTAACCTGTGAAATATAGAGATCTCCAAGATTTATTTAAAATTTAATTCGTGGTCCAGTTGAAACTACGCGAGTTTTAAAGCGAGTTTTATTGTCTTACCTCAAAATTGATCTAAACTAACTCGTACAAACCTGTGAAATATTGAGATATCCAAGAATTATTGAAACTTTAATTCGTGGTCGAACAACTTAAGCTTAATAGATTATAATAAATGTGTGAAGCTGTATAAACAGTAATCCTGTTAGTATACTCAAGGTGTGTATCTCGTAAGATGCAGAATGAGAGGAACCGCCTGCTTTTATACCCAAACCCAGAAGAAAATTTTGGCTGACACTTTTACTTTGATGAAATGCCACTACAACTCAGACCCCTCCCTTCCATCTCCCCGCAGTCATTAAACAACTGCACAGTTATGAACCTGAGTAATTATGTCTTATAATTACGCCAAGAAATGGCTTAACCGCTTCCGAATAAATAGGTCCCCATTGTAAGCGGCAGAATTGAGAATCGAAACGAAGCAGTTAAACAACTGCATTGCTGGGGTGGTAAGGTGGGGATGGTGGGGTCAATGTCTTCTAGGGGTTGTGGATTTAGTTAATTATTATGATCTAGAAAAAAACACTGCAAGCTATGTCTAATCGCGAATTACTGGAAATTTAGATATAAATTTCCTGAAGCTTGCTTTCATGGCTTATACATATTGAATATAAAGAATTGATTTAGGTTGAATTGAATTTATGTAACATTGATTCAGTGGCTTGTAGAAAAGAGGAAAGTTATAATATTGAAATTATCAGTTTGTTGAATTGATTAAATCTAATCTGGCTATTTATGCGAAAAACAAAACAAAAGTCACATTTAGAAGAATTGCTTAGCAGTAAGTTTTCAATCTAGACTTAAACGAGGATCAAAAATTGAACATAAATAATATATTTATTAATATATATGTATACATATATACATTATGTATATGCACTGTATATATATTATACAGTATAAATATTATAAATTTATTCCTCCAACATCTAGAAAAAATATATTTAAAATGTTACAAATCATGATATATGACATAAATATAATTTTCTATTTTCTATATTGTTAATTAATTTACTAGCATGTCATCGAGCCATTAAAAGAACTAATCCTGTAAAATGCCTTTAATTATTATGTTATTGATTTTGCTAAGATTTTTTTCTTTTGATACAAATTTTTAGAACATTTCTTAAATTAAGTGATTGAAACACTGAGCATTTATTTCCTGAGTATTAAATAAACAATTTTATCGAACATTATCGAACTCTTTACGTCTTTTGGATTATTTTAGAATTATTTTTAGGATTATATTATTATTTTTGGGCAAGACAACTCATGTATATGCAACACAAAATGCATAAATACAAATACCTATATCTAAAGCGAGAAATATCGGTCGTCAGGGAAGATACAGAAAATCTTATCTAGCTGACCATCAACAAAACTATGGTAGACAATATTTTCGTTACTCTGAGAATACTTCTTGTGGTCTTTGTACTGCAAAATTTATTTTAATATTTCGATTTAAATTACAAGTATACAAAATTTAATATCGTCGCAATTGGGCCCTATTGGGTCCATTATGTTTCCGAAATTTTAAAAAGAATACTAGTTAGTCCTTGTTGTGTCCGGGATACTGAAGTATAGACTAACCGTAAACTATGCGGGTCGTAAGAGACGATTTAGCAAGAATTGAGAAAGGCAACGTAAAATCTATCAATGGCCATATTATTCCAAGGCTTCAGGCTTCGATAGGTATAGCGAAATCGTAGCCATTTGTGTGAGATTCTCTCAGTAATCGGTGGAGTGCCCAATTAAGAGCTTGAAAGTGGCATGGGTGTAAGAATATGAACCCTGGAACTGCCATTTGGCAGAACCAATAGAGAGACTGAGACTACTTAGAATGTCTTAAATGTTTCTCAAATCTCGGGTCTTTGTAAACTGCCTTTGATGTTTGAAATATTATTAGGCACATATCATTTGTCTCCGAAATTCAAGAAAGTTTGCTAGTTAACTTTTCACTCAAACCTTTGGTATATTTATGAAGCCGATCTTTACATCGTAAATCTTGAACTCTTTTATAGGCTATTAGATTTTGCAACGTGTGTTGGATCTCTTTGACATCTACTCGTCGGCTGGCTTTGATTTAACGTTGCTCGCAATTGTCTCACAGTTGCTAATTGTACTTGTCTACTATTGTCTACTTGTCTACTGTTATGTTCAATCCGTTAAACAAACAACTCTACTAGTTATTAAATGATTAGAGTAATAATAGAATAGCAACAATTAGAGTGCTACCGTCGTCTTTAACATTATCGAACACTCGATCGAGTAAACAAAAAATTGCACTTGTAGGGCTATATACTGTGGCATTCTGCATAAAGCAGCGCGTATATAAATGTACTTATAATAATAATAAAAATTATACTGAAGTTTAATTATAATTATTATAAAGTTGTTCCGGTTGCCATTGAAACCATGGGTCCGATGAATCCCGAAGGAGTTGACTTTATCAATGGCATAGGCAGACTTATCACAGAGCAAACCGGTGATAAGCGAGAGACATCTTTTCCTTGGCAAAGGCTTTCCATGACTTTGCAAAGATTTCATGCAGTCTGCTTCAACAATTCTTTTAAACCGATTGATGACCTCGAGTAGCCGGGCGGCGATTCAGCACGTATTGCTTGAATCGTTTTTATCAAACCCCAGGTTCTTTACACTGGGGTAAAAAATTTTAATTTAAAAAAAATTAATAATTATAATTATTAATATTATTTTAATGCCCTGGGCTGTAAAGGGCCCTGGGCTAAAAATAAGATAAAAGAGACTTTATTTAATTAAAGGTTTAAAAAGAAGCGATTAAAATAATTCCTCTACACTCCGGGAGGCCGCATTAGCCATAGTGCCACTGACACAGACTGCATATTATTATTATTATTATTATTATTATTATTATTGTTATTATTAATGAGAATAATTTGATTATCTTTGACTGATTATCTGGATTGTGGAATTTGCACCGTTTTTGAACCTTCTTTATGCTCACCGGCTTGATTTTGTCTCAATGGTGCTCGATGTTGTCATTGATGACAGTAGCACTCTAATTGTTGTTATTATTATTATTATTATTATTATTATTATTATTATTATTATTATTATTAATTATTGAATAGTTAATAATTTTAACTCATTTATTACTTTAGCACTCTTGTGTTTTTTACTGATTTTGCAGCATATCCTGGAATAAGTTTTACGATCCTGACAAGTATCCGGTTATCTTTGATCCACCCGCTCCACTGATCCGTGATCCTGCTAATCCGGCTTATAACGTGGCTACATCGTTGAGCTATTGGGGTCAACTACGGACTGAGTATTTAATGTGGATGAAGCAATTAAATATTTCACTATGATTTACTGTGAGAGAGAATGCATAATATTCATGTATTATTTACGCAAATGTTCATAAACTGAACAAGTAAACCTCCATTTCGCCAGCAACTTTCCTTGTACTGAATTCCCGGATTTTGGTTCTCACCGTTTCTGGACCCCACACTCAGCTTATCGGATTGTATTTGGTGCCATAGTACTCGATGTTTTTCTTGAATGACAGTAGCAATTTGATTCAATTGTTGTTGTTGTTGCTGCTGCTGTTAAACAGTAGGGTAAGCAAGGGGAGCTTGGGAACTAAGCCCTCTATTATGCCAACTATGCCCTCCCCCAAAAACTATCTCTCCAAGCTGGGCATGCTAATTGTTATATTTTAATGAAACGATCACTTAAGATGATATCTACTACTCTTATTAAAATCATAATAATATGTCTATTACAGGCATATTAATCACACCCACATTTCACCCGATATGGGAAAGTCTAGTTAGTGCACTCGGTTAATAAGCATGGAGAGGAATGGAGAAAATAGCGAAAACTACAAAAACAGAAACCAAGAAAGGAAACTATGTAGCACATGCGGTACGTCATGTGTGTAACTATATGCACAAAACAAAAATAAATAAATATATAACTGATAAAGATAGCTTATCACAAGAATTCCCTGCTGCTTTTGGGAGATAATGAAAGTAGAAGATAGCACATATTTAGTACTTGCATAATTTAATTCAAATAAATGTGGTCAAATAGAGTCGGGTATTCTACTCTAATATTTGCTGCTAATGGGGCTTTTGAGACTTTGTTAACACTGTTCACATTAATTGTTTGATGGACCAGAGCGATCGAGCTCTTTATTTATATGAAGAGCATCGGTGCATGTGTTTGATTAGCGGTTACTGAATATTTCTTTGTTATTATTGTCAACCTTTTTTATATATCCAGCTTGTCACAATAACAGTAAATACAAACGTATTTAATAAACAAATAGTAGGAATAAGAGAACAATATCTTTTACTAATCATAGTTTTATCACTCAGGCTAATCTCTTTTTATCATAACTTAATTTTTTTTCAATGAATTTATTTGCGTAATATGTCTTTTCCGAGAATATCGAACCAATTTAAATATTTTCATTGTTGAAGCAGATAAAATCGTGTAATAAGTTAATTATATTGTCGCATTTATTTATTCTTCTGTTAATTTATTTATAAATAGGCCTATAAAGCCTACATGTGGCTTTGCAATTAGCCGATTTTGTTCATTGTTAATAGAAACATCAAAGTTATTGGATTTTTTTTGCTTTCTGTTTTTGTAAAACTGTTTGCAAGTAAATGTCTTGCTTGAGACGTCCCTGACATTACCCTCACCTGAGGAACCTGACGTTAAGTCTTCGATCATTGTATTTGCTCCACGCTATTTAGTTTCTCCGAGCGAATGTTTGAGTAAGGTTTCGTCAATTGATTTTAGTATTAGACATATTTCTCCACTTAATATCAGACACAATGTAATTTAATATTGTTATTCAGTTAGTTATAACTAATAAACATAATTAAGTTCTGTATTGAATGTGAACAATTTCTCAGTAAAGACTACAATTACTCATAAACATTATTAACTAATGCCTCGCAGCGGGAAAGAGAGAGAGAGAGAGAGAGAGAGAGAGAGAGAGTAGGCGATAGAGAGAGGCTGAGAGAGAGATAGATAGTGAAAGAGACATGTATAGAGAGTGGGAGAGAGATAGAGAGATTGAACGATTCGAATGAAGAATTCAAAAATTCAGTTTTAATTAAATTTATTATTACAATGAAGCTTTTCATGCAAATTGAAGACTCAAGCGAGCGTGACTGGTATAGATATATTGAGACGACAATTTGCATCAATTAGGCCTAAATAATTAGGCAGTAATTGGCAAGAACCAGGCCGGAGTCCAGTTTGTACAGAATACTCGGGCCTAAAGGTTCGATATTCGTACCTTATTACCTTTTAACCAAGCCAATCTGTGGATTTCATATATCCGTAACTATATTCATATCATAGAACTTATCATTGATTGGCTTGAAGGTATTAAGACACAGGACATGCTCAAATGTAGTTTATTGTAGTTTAGTCTTCTGCGAATCCCTGAAGAAGTTATAGCCGATAGTATAATATTTTTAAGAAGACTAATGAATTAAGGCTTACTTATTCTTAAAGTGAAATTATTAGTAATATATTTCGAGACTAGATTAAAGAATTAGATGCAAGAATTATCTTAAAATAGACAGGCGTCAACAGAAATATCAATATTTCTGTTATCAGAAGCGATAATAGTAGCTGTCGATGCTATTAATTAAACGTAAATTTTCGAAAATGCCAATATTTAATATGAATTTGAATGTATATATATGTAGGCCTATAATATCCTTCTGACGTAGATAGGGGTCCTACTTGAGAGCGTGAAAGCAATAAGTCAGAATGCCTTGTAGCTGCCAGTTTTCAAAAGACTAGATAGATAGATCGAGAGAAAGAGAGAGACAGAGAGAGAGACAGAATGAGAGCGAGAGAGAGAGATAAATACGTAGAGTTGTTCATTAAGATAACATAACATAGCTATATCTTCATCAAATATTAGTGTTTTATGCAAGGTTAATTACAATATTATTTTCTAGTATGGTTACTTATTCTACTGATTAGACGGCCTAATTAATAGCACTCTTGCCTGATAAGCAGAAGGCCATCTATTCGAATCCCAGCCGGACCGCCTCTGACGTTATAATTGACGATATCCAAATAAACGTTAAACTTTGTTACACAGCTCTATTAATGCACTCTAGGTATATCCGTAAACCCTTTCATGATAACAAATATTGAATGTAGCAGTTTGTTATCTTGAAGGACTTTCAATACTTAGAATTACTAAAAACTATGAAAGAATGATGTTAGAGAATAAAAGGCATTAAATTAAACCTGAACTATTAATAATCATTATAAGGAATAATTTTGTATTCGACTATTGAAATAGATTTGTCAATAGAGAAATCAACCAATGAAGCAATCAGTCAGAAAACTCCAAAACAAATATCATCGTTAATTTATTCCGCTGTGCACATATTTGCATCTCCGAATAACTCCCCCCCCCATCTATTTCTCCAAACCTACTAAATATCAACACCTATCCACCTCTAGTAGGACCTGCCGTCTTCCGTTCAGTGCTTGAATATGGAGTTGAATCCTGAGGAAGTGAACTCTACGTGCCCGAAGATATTATGTGAAGCAGATGAGGAAGAGGATGAAAGAGAGGAAAAGGGCGAGGGAGAGGGTGAGGATGAGAGAGAGGATGAAAGAGAGGATGAGAGAGAGGATGAGGTTGAGGATGAGGGAAAGGGTGAGGGAGAGGGTGAGGGAGAAGGTGAGAGAGAGGATGAGAGAGAGGATGTGGTAGAGGGAGAGGGTAAGAGAGAGGAAGAGGGAGAGAGAGAAGGAGAGGGAGAGGAAGAAAAGGAGGAAGTAGGTGAGGGAGAGAGAGAGGATGAAAGAGAGGAAGTGGGTGAGAGAGAGAGAGAAGATGAGAGAGAGGATGAGGTAGAGGGAGAGGGAGAGAGAGAGGAAGAGAGAGAAGGAGAGGGAGAGGATGAAAGAGAGGAAGCGGGTGAGGGAGAGGGTGAAGAAGAGAACTCTGAAGGACCGGAAGATTTACCATCTTCACCGCTTGGCCTGGATGAGATTAGAGAACGCGTTATGGTGTGATTGTCAGTTTCCTATAATAATATCTTTTGTTTCTTTTGTTTCGATGTCTTTGTAATTATTGCATATGTGAACGGCGACGAACATTAGATATATTTTTAAATTAGTGCGATAAATAATATTGCTAGTAATGTTGACCTTATCTTAAAATAACTACAATAACTAACATTTAAAACTAATCGCATTGGCTGAAGCCAGTGGCGGTGTCGATAAGATATCCGATCGCGGATCAGCGTGTATGGTTTAAATTCTGGGCCCGTCTGTCACTGACATCTCTTCCGAAAATTGAACTGACGTTAACATTGACTTAGCAGTAATATTTTATGAGAAATATAAATGAAATATTGCTGCTAAGCTTTTAAGCAGTACATTAAACTTGTCACCACTTGCGAGAACACTAGACAGAGAGAATCTGGAAACCCAAGTTGTATTAGCCTAATGTATTTAGGCATAATAAATAGGGAACATCAAATTTTATGTTGTTCAGAAAAAGGTTTAAAACGTTCTAGCTTTTACTGTAATTTAATTTAAAATAAGCTATTCTGTTAAATTTTATACGGACATTTTACTTGCCCTGTGCAGTATTGATCTATTGGAAGTTATTCATTTATACAGTAAAATTATAAAATCTATTATAATGTATGTAAAAGTAATGCTGGAATGAGCATCAAACTTCTGTTTCATTTGTATGTCTCAATTACATTTACGAAAGTTGGTCGCATTCTGTGTCAAATTTTATCCACAAGAATGAAATTCGTATACTGATGTTTTTGTAATTCATAATTGTTACTTGCAGTAAATATGTAACTGAAATTCTTTGTCAAATTCTTGTTCATGTCATGCGTAAAACTGAAACCATACGAAACTGCTGTTTCAGATGAAAAGTCTACCAGCTCGCTCTCTGGGCTACAACAGTTCGTCTCTGCCTCTACTGGAAGTAGAAGTTCTGAGACTGGCTACTGCCGTCAAAATTAAACTAATGAAAAAGCTCGGTTTGTATTCCCGAATGGTTTTGTCTTTATCCAAGAAGCCTTAAGTTTCATAAATAACTTTTTTAAACTTGTTTTTTGCAATTTTTAGATTATTTACGCAATTATTTTCCAATTTTATTCACGTTTTATATAGCAGTGGCACTAAAATATAAAGAATAAGATTTACCCAATCAATAATTAATCAATAAAGTACAAAGATCCAAACCAACGTCAGAAAGGGCATTCGATTGGTGAGCGTCTGGGCTCCAGAAATTGCCACAAAATTTTCTAAAACGAATGGAAGAGATTTTGATATGGTATGGGACAAAGAAGAGTGGAGAAGGCCAATTTATAGACTCTATTTCACCAATACATGGTAGTTTCGAACAAAGATTTAGAAAAACAAGAAAGAAAAGTAAACGAAAATAAACAACATTTAGCATACAAGTTCAGTTAAGCATTGAAATCTAGTAGTTTACAAGTGTCCAACAGAATCAAATCAACTCCATTATCCATTACAATATTCAACATGTAGCATTTTGTCAACATAGATCCAAAATTGTAATCGTATTTTAGCAACAGAATCAACAGATGAAATATTATAGTTCCTTTGTAAACTTTCAAATTCTAAATAATCTGGATGATCTAATTCGATTCCTTAATAATTTTGGCATTCAATACTAATTTGTTTAAAAAGTTATATCTACGGTATTCATATAAAATAATCAAAGGCCAAAAACCTGAATAATATTGGCACCACATAATTACTTCCTTGTCAGTTGTGTGAAAGATCTTCGAAAAGATACTGTCATATGCTCTGCTCATACTCTTTAAGTCTGAATCTCGCAAGGTGGGAGCAGCAGTGCCATAAAGCAATGCTGATACACCATTACTCTCAATCAGTTTAAGAATGACATCTTCAGATGCTTTTGTTCCCAGCCTTCCTAAAATGGTGTTAGCAGCTCTAAAAAATTTCCCCTTTGCTTTTTCCCATTGTCATTTCAAATATTTTGCCTTACAAATAGTGACTCCTAAGTATTTAATAGATTCCACCCAATTAATTGCAACTCCTTGAATACTTAAAGGTGAGCATGAATAGCTACACCTTGGCCCTATTCTTGTACAATGGCATTTTGACACATTTATTGGCAAATCTAGCTCATTGAAAACATTACCACATATATCAAACATAAGCTGTAAGTCAGTAACCGATGCACTAATCAAAATTAAATCATCAGCACACATGAAGCTGTTAAAACATTTATAATGAACAAAGCATTTTAAATTAGACTGCTCTAATACACTCAATATATTATCCACAAATAACGTAATTAAAATGGGTTACAGAACTCCTCCTTGTTTAACGCCAGATAATAGAGGCACACAATTAGACATACAATTTTTCCATTTAGCAGTTGTGGAGTTTTTGGAAAATCAATTTTCTAGCACATTTACGACACATATATTTACACCTTTGTTCCGCAACATACTGAAAATTCCATAACCATTGCATTTATCAAAAGCTTTTGTCAGATCAATTACCACAATATTTACTGTAGTGTTTCTATTTTTGAAGTAACAACTTTTCTAAGATTATGCAAGGCGTTAGTGCACCCGACTTTTTGTTTAAATCCAAATTGCCTTGTGGAGGTTTCAAAACTAACATATCTTAAAATACAGTATTCAAAAATTTTTGATATTATTGGGCATATCGTTATTCCCCGAAAGTCGTCAGCAGACAAGTTTCTTTTGTGCCCCTTAAATTTCGGTATTGGCGTAGTAATACCAACACCGAACTCATCAGGAACTTTTCCCAGCTTCAACATTATATTAAATAGAGTTCTTAGAATTATAATTAAAGACGGATGTGCATAAACAATATGCTCAGTTATTAACCCATCTGCGCCGGGAGCTTTGTTTGCTTCAATGCTATTAATTGCTTTATCAATGGCTTCAACTTCAATATAGCATTCATTTTCTGTATTTTCATATACCCCTTTTTTATTAAAATAACTATCCCGAAAAGTTTGGTGCTTTTCAAATGAGTTTTGTGTACAGGCATTTTTAATATTATTAGCAAGAGCGTTGGCAATCTCAGTATCTTTTTAAAATCCTTCTATAGTAACATCATTTTAGGTATTTTTTTGTTTAAAAAAGTAACCTTTCCAGCATTTCCAAAATTTTGAACCATTTGAATTTAGTAGATTATTTTGTAATTCAGCTGATACATTATTTATATACTTCAGCTTATTCTCATTTAAGGCATTTCTGTAGTTTCTATGAGCTTTAACTTTCAAATCATAGAGGTTGCCTTCGTTTGGTTTACCTGCATTTTTCCAATTATTAAAATGTTCAATGGAATCGTGTTTAAATGAATCTATATTTTCATCCCACCAAAATTTTCGTACACCATTTTTACCTCTTTGTTTTATAGTTCTAATAGCACAGGTTTTTAAAATATTAATTACATTTCTATATATGATATTAATACCATCTTTTGTATCCCGACCCTAGTTGGGGTGGTAATGGAGAGAAGATGATGATGAATAATTAATCAATAAGAATTTAACCTCCGGTTCCTAGCCATTAGGTGATGTCAGTTTCGCTTAAGATTTGAATGACCACACTTTCTGGAACAGAACTGGAAATGAACAAAGTAAGCCTAATAATATAAGAGATAAAACAATTTGTAGATGACATATATGTATTGTGTAGGCCTTTGCTCATTTGAAAAGTAACTCTGACAAGTTAAATAGCATAGGTTGAAAATTAATTAATTAGAAGAGGTTTGAAAATAAATGAAGATAAAATAGAAAAAAGCATTTAATAAAAATAAAGACGCTCAAAAATGAGAAAATACAAAACATTTATGAAGTATTTTAGACACTTATAAAAATAGTAGTCTTGTAAAACAATTAACAATGATAGCATATAATACATATAAACTAAAATTAACCAATAGAAAAATAAATATCAAATTAAAAATAAAAATATTTAATACCAAGGTAAAACTTGTATTTTTATACAGCAGCGAATTGTGGGAAATAACAAAGAAAAAACGGATATGATTGAGACGTATTTCATTGAAAGATACTGATAATTTATTAAACATACATCATCCATACATAATAGAAATGATGAAGTTTAAGAAGAACAAAATAAATTCATTGCAGTAAAATCAGAGGGAAAAAAGGTTAAGTTAGATAGAACAAATGTTAAAGTTACATGTAAATACTCCAATAAAAATTACTTAGATATAGATTATCAACTAACAAATTAAAGATAAGTACGGGACACAAGATAATTCATCAATGAAACAAAAAAGATTAAAGTATATTAGAAATCAAGTTTAATGTTGCAGTTTATGGTAACTTGTGTGGCTCTGTAATGGATGGAGATCAGTGGTGGAAGAGGGTTGTAGAGACTACTCTAGTGTCCACAAAGTGACGTCTATTAGAGATCAGTTCTGTAGTATTCTCAACGGGACGTCAAATAGACATCAGTGGAGAAGGAAGGATCGAGAGACTAGGCCTACTCTAGTGTCCATAAAGTTACGCCAAATAGAGCTCGATAATGTGTTTCTAGAATTTTCTGATTTTCCATTGGTCAATAGTGGTTTCTCAGGAGGCAGTTAAAGTGTGTTGGTGACTGTTTCTTGGAGCATACCCCGAATGTACATTGTATGTCGAGTCCTCCATGTCCATCACGATCGACCTGCTTCTACGGCCCATTGTCCCTGTAGGATGGAGGATGTATGGATTCCAGTACCGGCTTGCATTATAGGCTAGCAACAACAACAGCACAGGACACATGAACTCTCGTTAGTTCAAGGCCGAACTGATCAGAGAGTAAATTCTCGTACATTCAATGGATCGGTAAATGGATAATGGATACAGCGTTTTGACGATTTAAAACAGGTATTCTGTAGAATGTCGGATATCATCTGGTTTATTTCCAGTGTTTGATAACTTTGTTTATTAAATGATTGCATTGTGTTTTGAAAGGAGTTACAGTAGACCTTGGGTATTCTAAGTCGCAAGCAGCTTTCGTGATCATGATAAAAGGAACAAAAGCAGAAATCAACAGAGCGTACACTATGATTGTTAACATAATTGGATGTCAAGTAAGTACTATTATGCAAAATACATACCTACTATGTTTATAACAATCTAAACTTTTTTATTATGCAAGTTATTATAAACTGCGAGTACCTAAATAATTGAGAGAGTTCTAGTAAATATTCATAATATCACTCATGTATTTCTGTTCGTGCCTGACGGTTGCCGGCCAACATTCCGAATCATACAGCGCAAGTGGTCCATTGCCAGATTTATAGACTTTGGTCTCGAGTCGCATAGGCATCCGACGATATTCCCCGTGTCGTGCTCGGGTGTGGTTGGACCACTGAAGAATAGGACAACCGCAAACAATCTGCCGCGTGTACGTAAGAGGCGACTAAAGGCAGGAGCTGAGGATGGCAAGAGGGGACTCAACTCACCATGAAATATTTTCCCCCAGGATTAAATGATAATTAATCCACCTAACTGGGGAAGGCAACGGGAAACAACCTCAGAAAGCCATATTTTTCCAAGCAATAACATAATATTACGGAGTCAGGAAGCAATTATATGCTTATTTAAGACTCAACAAACTTTTAACTAATACCAATTAATATTAATAACACCTCATAGTTCAATATAAAACTGAAAACTACATTATACAAGTAGCCAGTGACCAACTAGGCCATAACTATTTATATAAAATTTCAAATATATAAATATTTCTATTTTGATCTAATTTCACATATCTGTACATGTACATAGTAAAATACTTAATTAGTCCTACTTTAAAAAAATCAATCATACAAACTTCATGTCAACATATCAAATTTATACATATGTATCACGCTGAACATGCAATTAGCATCTAATTTACATGTTCCTATGTTTATCATAGTTGTTTTTTAACGCATTCACTTATTCTGCTTCCACAACTTCGCTTGGCAAACTATTCTAAGCATTTAGAACTCTCTGACTAAAGAAAAATT
Organism: Enchytraeus crypticus; assembly: GCA_905160935.1. NCBI lineage: Eukaryota > Metazoa > Annelida > Clitellata > Enchytraeida > Enchytraeidae > Enchytraeus > Enchytraeus crypticus. Next base: position 738,171 of record CAJHZI010000893.1, on the reverse strand, counting down.
TCCTTAAATCTAGTCTACTTCTAAATTTACTAAGTTAATAAATATGTCCCCTAGTGTTTCTGTTGTTTGATAAATTAAACCAAATACTATGGTTAACTTTGCTGAAGCCTTTGAGTATTTAAAAGAAACTTCTATTAAATCTCCTCTAGTTCTTCTATCACTTTAAAAGGTTAATCCTACGAATTTTAATCTATTCTCATAACTAAGTTTTTGACAATCAAATACCAGCCTTGTTGCTCTGGCTTGTATCCTTTCTAATTTATCGATATCTTTCTTAAGATATGGACACCAAGCCTGAACTCAGCATTCAAGTTTGGGCCGTACAAGAGCCTTATATAGCCTTACCAAAATATCTTTATTTCGACAAGCAATTGTTCTTTTAATCATTCTTAATACACAATTAGCACTATTTACAACTTTATTACAATTTTCACTAAATTTAAAAGAGCTATCAACAAAGACTCCTAAATCCCTCTCACTGTTTGTGGATTTTAATTTTATATTGTTCAATGTATACTCAATTCCTAAATTATTATTCCCTATATGCATAACTCTACATTTCTCAGCATTGAACTCCATTAGCCAATCACTAGACCAGTTCTGTAATATTTTTACATCATACTTCAAAATCTCAGCATCTTCAGTGTTGTTTACTATCTTTGCTACTTTAGAATCATCTACAAATTCATAAATAGGCTACATAAGGCATGGATAAGGCATAGATTTTGTGTAGGGATTAACTTGTTGATATAGGGAGTACTCTTATGGAGCGAGACAGCAGACTTTGAGTATGAATATGTACCTTGAACCTGCCACTCGCAGGGCACCGGGGCACTGAAGAAGAATATATATATATATATATATATATATATATATTGATATATATATATATATATATATATATATATACATTATATATATTGATATATATATATATATATATATATATATATATATATATATATATATATATATATATAAGCCTGTGCCCTATATCTAATTCTCTCTCTCTTAGTGCACTGCCTACTGGTAGGTCCATGGTACATAACGCCTCCACACTTCTCTGTCTTCCGCCTTCCTCTTCATTTCCACATATGTGTGGGTCTTTAAATCATCTAACATACTTAATCTCGGCCTGCCCCTGCCTCTTTCTCCTTGCATTCTACCTTCTATGACCTCTTTTAATAGACCTTCCCCCCTTACAATGTGTCCTATCCATCTCTTCTTCCTATTTCTTTATACATTTGTCAACTGTCTATCTGTGCCAACTCTCTCCAGGACTTCCTCATTTGTAACCTTTTGAGTCCAGCTAATACTCTCCATTCTTCTCCAAATCCACAATTCCAATGCCTCCAGTTTCCTAATATCTTCCTTCCTTAAGGTCCATGTTTCACATCCATACAATAGCGTGGTCCAAACCAAAGTTTTCACTATCTTTATCTTTGTGTCTTTCTTTAGACTTTTTGTTAATAGTTCTTTTCTACTACCAAAGGCCGCTTTTGCTTGTGCAATCCTACTGCATATTTCCGTCTCGCATTTCCCGTCATCGGTTACAGTATGACCCAAATATTTGAAACTCCTTACCTGTTCCAATTTCGTACCATTTATTGTGATATTAACTTCACCTTTATTAATGGACAATCTCATAACCTTGGTCTTTTTTATATTAATCTTCATGCCATATCTCAAAGCCGTATCATTCAGCCTATCCTCTGCAATCCAATCTCGCTGCCCGCTACCATTCCTAGGTCATCTACAAATCGTACATCTTGTAACAAATTCCCTCCTACTTTTATTCCTTCTTCCAAGTCTTCTATGGCTTCATCCATCATTGCCTCAGCGTAAATATTAAACAGCAGCGGCGAAATGCTACAACCTTGTCTTACTCCACGTCCTATTTCACCTTCTTCTGAGTATTCTTGTTGGACTTTGATTACTGCTTTTTGATTCATGTACAAGTTCAAAATTAGTCTTCTATCTCTCCAGTCAATTCCTATTCTTTTTAAGATATTCATCATCGTTATCCAATCAATCCTGTCAAAGGCCTTCTCGAAGTCTACAAAGCATACAAAAACGTCATTTCTATATTCTAAGCTTCTTTCGCAAAGAACCCGCATTACCCCTATTGCTTCTCTTGTGCCGCATCCTTTCCTAAAACCAAATTGTGTCATGCTCAGTATCATCTCTGCTTTCGACTGAATGCGATTATTTACTATTTTTAATAAGATCTTCGATACATGAGGTATTAAGCTGATGGTTCTGTAATCCGAACACTTCACAGCATTGGCTCTTTTGGGAATTGGAATCATCACTGGCTTGGTAAAGTCGTCTGGCTAAATACCTGTATCGTACACTTCCATACATACCTCCATTAACTTATTGAGTGTTTCTCCTTCCAACATTTTCAAGAATTCTGCTGGGATTTCATCTATTCCGGCTGCCTTCCCCTTCTTCAATCTGTTAATTGCAGAATAAACTTCCTCCTTCATAAAGTCGCGGCCCCTTTTATTGTTTTCTATGATATTTTCTTCTTCTATTTTAAAATCCTCTTGAACTGGTTTCCAAGCCTTATCATACAATTCCTCTACATATTCTCTCCATCTTTCTTTTACTTCTTCCAGCTTTGTCTTCAATTCCCAATCTTTATCCATTAAACTAATGTTCTTTGCATCTCCTTTCTTTTTCTTATCGGTTCTTGTTAATATCCTGACTTCCTGGCATAATAGATCCGACCTCCCTCTTCAATCATATTCTGCTAAATCATCACACTTTTCACTCCACCAATGATCTTTTGCTTTGTCTGTAATTCTTCTAAGTTCACTGTTTAAGCTTCTATATTTCCTTCGGCCATGACTGGTATCTATACTCTTCCATTTCTTTCTTTCATTCATTTTGTCTAACATCTTGCTTGTGATCCAAGGTTTTTTAGCTGTATTTGCTTTAAGAAAGCCATAAACTTCTTTTGCACCTATTTTAATAGTCTTCTTTAGCTGACACCATCTTTCATTTACCCCTGTTCTTCCGTAGTCCTTCATTGCCTTAACTTTTCCTTGCATTGCTTCCTGAAACTGACTTCTTTTCTCGTTCAATCCGTTCAAATTCCATCTCTTACTGCTTTCTTCTTCAGTATTTTCTTCAGCTGAAGCCCTACTTTTGCCATTACTATATTGTGGTCTGAATTAATATCGGCTCCTGGATAAGCCCTTGAATTCTTCACACTATTCCTGTACCGTTGCTTCAGCAGAATATAGTCTATCTGGTATCATCCCTCGTTTCCGGTGCTTCCTGGTTTCTTCCATGTGTAACGCCTTCTCTTCTCATGTTTGAACCAAGTGTTGGTCACCACTAATCTCATTCTATTGCAAAAGTCAACCAATTTCTGTCCTCTCTCATTCCTTTTTCCTTGACCATATTCCCCAACTTCATTTCTATCTCTCCCTTCATCCACCACCACGTTACAATCCCCCATAACTATCACTTGATCTGTGGCTTTTTCTCCTTTAATCATTCCTTCTATTTTTCGTACATCGCTTCAATTTCCTCATCCTCTGAGGCTGATGTAGACATGTAGATTTGGATAAACACCAAATCTACTGGATCTGCTTTGATCAGTATTAACATCAGTCTGTCACTGCACTGAAGAACCTTTTTTACTCGTTCACTTAAATTTCTATCCAGTATTATAGCCACACCCTTCTCCTTTTTATCTCCTCCGGAGTATATAACCCTGTACCCATCACTTTCAAAATCTCCAGTTCCCAACCACCTCACTTCACTCATCCTTAGGACATTTATTTTTCCTTTCTCCATTTCCCTCTTTTCATTTTCTAACTTTGCCCTTTTACCCGTAGTTCTCACATTCCATGTGCCCACACTTATCCTTTTGGGGCGCATGGAATGTCCTCTTGGTATATCTGTGGGGCACCCAAGGTGCCGACTGGCCGTGGGATTCCTACCACCCCCTCCCCAGTTCAGGGGTGCACGGGACTGGGAGCGTTCATTTTTGTCGTGATATATCATTATTTTCTTGGATGATATGCTTTTTGACGAGGTGGGCCCCCTATGCCTTCCTCAGCTTTGACTGACATTTACCGGGCAGGGGGCGTCATTCCCTGAGAAAACTAACCTGTTTACCCGTAAGAAAACTATCCTGTTTACCCGTAATAAGGTAATATCTAATTACCTTAAGGTTATTAATTAGGTGCTCTGTTTTCGCATCAGTATTTGGTCCTGAACCTAAAGGATAGGTCCATCAGAACTGTAATGTTACAATTGCGCGCATGTAGGATCGACATAGAACAAGAAACAAGGAGTAAACGAAACACCATTTGAGAATCCACGTAAAAGTGTTTTATTTTAAGAGTGTTTTATTACATTTTAACCCTTCCCGGTCAAAATATATGTCTCCATCTGTAAATCTAAGTTCATATTTTAGGTAACGGAGCGCCTACAACTCTCTACCGAAGAATCAGCTGCTATTTATAATTCAAAATTGGTTCAAACTGTCTGGAGCCCATCCAGCTCTGCCAGCAGTGGAATTGTTGCTGATTTCCCCGACAAGTGGATTCACGACTTTGTTGAAGGATCGCCTCGGAGAAGAGATGCCTCTAGTGGCGTGGGTATTTACTGGAATTGGGGCGCCTGCCATAAACTCTCATGGATTGGTGCATTAGTAAGGAAACTTTTGTAATCTGAAGTAATTTCAAGGTCGGGTGAATTTATTAATCTTGTTAATCAATCAACCAATCAATCAATCAATCAATCAATAAGAATTTAACGTCCGGTTCCTCGCCATAAGGTAATGTCAGGGATGGCATCAGTGCATCAGTGGAACTGGCAACTAAAGTTTTACAATAAAAGATGCGGAAATGGCTAAACCAACTTTGTGATTAAAGTGTAGTACAGTTTTTTGAATCTGATCAAACTTTTGACTATTTCATTAACTGGGCCTGTTGGACCGTTTGGGAATAGTTATTTACAGGCATATATTAAATAATATTAAAGGTTTAGCTTCTGTTTCCTGGTCCTAGGATGATTTCTGGGACGTTCCCACACTACACATCACTCCATATCTATTCACCAAGACCAGTCTGCAAAAAATGTAATGAAGAGAAGTATGGTCCTAAACGAAAGCCGGTCGATGTTCAAAGATGATCAGGATAAATAGAGTATGCCTACGATGGAAAAGGACGTGTCCTAAACTTGCCAGAAAAAGTTTTAAGAGAAGAATAAGAGCGAAGTTTAGTAACGAGATCAAGGTCGTGTGTGCTGCATAGGAGGACGAAAGTGTGCCCAATGATGTGAGAATATTTTGAACGGAGAGAAGATTGGAATCGTTGTTTTACATATTTACAAGAGATTTGTGAAAGTTTTGCTTAAAGAGATGACACATTAAAAATGACAATATTTACTGTATATCTACTTCAAGACTTCCTTTTAAACTCGTAGAGTTATGCTGAAGATAATTTCGTGTAGACTGTATGTACACGTATATTGTTTGCTATTTTGAATACTAATTTCTAGTGAATCTCGCTCTCCAAAAAGTGTCATTAAATTATAAAATTCTTAAGGTTTTTTTATCAGTTCTTGCAGAGCCTGAATAGGCTTTGTTGCGGTGTGTAGAGTAGACACGATCTTGACGTAATCTTCGGAAGTGAAAAAAACGTTAATTTAATGATTAATCCCTAACTCTTTATCGCACGCAATTATTGCAGATTATACATGTACGAAAAGATTTGGTTAAGCTTCAAGGAGAGCGTATTGAAGGCGAAGGTAATGTGTTAGTGATAGAAGGCGGCCAATATCTGGTTTACAAGGCGAAGCATCTCATAAGGTACTATCTGAAGACACTGACGTATTCTGAGGTATGTCTGTAATGTGCATATTCATCAATCGATTATCAATCGATACTTCAATCAATAAATCCGTTCATAAATAGATCCGCCCGTCAATAGATCCGTCAATCAATAGATCCGTCAATCAATAAATCTGTTTTTAGATGCGTTAATAAATCTATCCACCGATCAATCGATTCATTGATAAAGAGACCCGTCCAACAACGTTAAACAATAAAATAAATTAAATCGTCTTTCAGAATATGGCGACTTCAGCCATTCAGGATTTTGTATTTTACCTTTAGTGTTCTGTAAAATAGTAAGTTTAAGGTATATAAAGAGCACTCATATAGATCAAAAAATTAATCCCTTCATAAAAGGCAATGTTTTATCCATATCTTTCGTAATCAATGGCAGGCAAAAATATGCTTTCTGATGTGGTTTCATGTTGCCTAGCTGTGTTCCTACTTAGACTTCTCTTATAACACATGCTGATAAAGGTGGGTCTATTCATCAATGACCCGTGTACAATGCTAAGCATAATATTATGCAATAATATTGGTAAACATCGACTAGAAACGACAATGTTAAAATTTCGCAACCGAGTAGCCCCAGGATTTATCGGAATTGCGAACACCTTAGAACTACCTCGCCACTTGGCTGGAGCAAGTGGCGAAGGCGGAAGATACTCGACCTCGGATCAGTATGTGCGGGGTACAAATCCAGGGCTCGTCCGTCACTGACATCGCTTTCGAGTGAGGAAACTGACGTTAACCTTAGCTTTACCACTCTTTACTTGTGTTTCCCAGAGGCGATCGGTGCCTATAGATCTTTTATAAAACTTGTTTACATTGAATAAATCATCTTGTATATTTTCTCCTTCGTTAGAGGCGCCACTGTGCAATCATCAGATGATTGTGTTACGGAAGGCATTTATTATTGTAAGATAGCCCATAAAAGTAAGTTAACCTCTCTAGATAATTTATCTAGACATACATAAAATGTAAATTGCGACATCATTTTATCATAATTTGATAAGTCTTCGAAATATAATTTCCTTAAGCCCTATAATTTCCTTTAATATCATTCTTTTAATAAATGACGAAATACATATTAAATATATGCCTATATCCTTTGAGCATTGCCTGCCGTCAATATAAACACACACCCCTCCCAACTCCCCAACACTGTCCCACCTGATTTTCAATCTTAGCTTTGTTAAAGATAATATGACTTTTCTATCTCAGTCTATTTATTCTTATGTCAGATTAGAAGATGTTCTGTAATATTGTTGTGGTATACTGTATGTGACAAGTTGCAATGCAATAAACTACAATATCATGAAGAGATTTTAACGTCAAGATTCCACAACGAAGGTTTTGTCAAGGATGCTTCAAGAGGAATATGAAACTACGAGCAGTGTTACGCAATCAAAAATACTTGTAAATGGATCGAAGAGCGTGGATCAAAGAGAATATAAATTGTAATGCTACTAATATCACTTCACTTAATTTCATCTATTGGGTAGCCATATTGGTAACTAACTCAATTTTATTTGGCATGCAGGAAGCTACTTTGTAAGTCGCTACAACGGCGCATCATGACACAAAGAAATGCCAACAAGGCACTCTTAATTAAAGTAAAGAAGGAGAAATTCAACTTATAATTTGAATCCATGCAGATTAGTTTGACTATAACCATATCGCGTTATTTTGTAATGTAAAAATTATTTCATGTAGTTTATTGACTGGTCATATAAATATTTAGAGAATCAAGACAATCGGTATTCTGTCCGTACCCAAAGCGTATCATCGGTTCTTGATCGGTCCAAATGGGTTGATGTTGCCTCTGGCGGGCACTGAAGAGGAACTTGAAATCTTCATGCCCCAATGGTCTGACCATGTTCCCATCCTCTTTTATGGAAACGATATTGTACAGATGTGCGGTGTACGTAAACATCTGATGGAGATCTACAAGGATATGGTAGGATTGTTTCTTGTGAAGTTTTGATCAAGTTTCTAACTTTGAAATGTTTTGCGTTAATTTAAGTATTGATAAGATTATAGATGATATTCAATTTGTAAGATATACTGTATAGGAGATATTTGAATATCACAGACTTAAGATCACCTAATATTAATAATTAAAAAGGTTTAACGTCCGTTTCCTCATACAAGAATGATGTCAGGAACGTCCCCCAATTATGTGCCACTACAAATCGATTTACTCTAAACGTTCTTAGAAAATTTGTTCTGAAAAGAAATAAAAAGATCCTAAACGGTGCCGGTCCAGTAATAAAAAAGCAGTCAGGCAATATGAAATAATCTATGACGGAAACAGATGTGCTTTCAACCTATATCGGATAGTGTAAGTAGTAGAACATGAGCGAAGATCAGTAGGCAGAGAGTTCCGAACAGTAGGAGCTGAAAAGAAAATGAACGTCTACCTAATGATGTGAGAAACATTGAAAATATTGAAATATTTAGTTGAAATAAATAAAATGAAATTGCTAATGTACGAATAATAAAATATAATACATGAATTATAATAATAATAATAATAATAATAATAATAATAATAATAAAAAGCCTTTCTATGGCAGCGCCTGTCTATCGCACTCCAGCGCTTTACTGCTGTCTGCGTTCGTGGCACATTGGCGAATGCGGCCTCCCAGAGCGGTGAGGAATTATTTTAAATATTTCCTTTTCATCTTTCTTTTAATTAAATAAAGTCTTTCTTTTGTCTTATTTTTTAGCCCAGGGCCCTATACAGCCCAGGCTGTATAGGGCAATAATAAAATATAATAATAATAATTATTATTATTATTGGAGTGAAGGCAAGTGTATCAGCTGGGATGTCACTGTGACGGACACATTCTCAGCAAGCAATATCGGCCTTTCATGCGCTGCTGCTGGCTCAGCTGCTGATGCCGCTGCCAAAAGGAATTCACTTAAATATGCCGCAGTCTCTAGCAGCTACATCTTCCTGCCAATTGCCTTTGAGACCTTGGGCCTCATCAATTCTGCCGCGTCTGACTTCATAAACGAATTAGGAGAACCAGCGCTATTACAGGCGACCAACGTGAAAAAGCCTTTCTGTGGCACTGCCTATCCATTGAACTCCAACGCTTTAATGCTGTCTGCGTTCTTGGCACATTGATGATTGCTGCCTCCAAGAGCGTAGTAGAAGTTATTTTTTAACATTTCTTTTTCATTTTTATTTATTTAAATAAAGTCCTTCTTTTACCGTATTTTTTAGCCCAGGGCCCTATGCAGCCCAGGGCATTAAAAAATAATAATAGTAACATATCAATAATAGTGAATACTTGTAAATAATACGTAATAAATAGGGAATAGTAATGAATGAAAATAAAATTTAAAAAATAAAAGCATAAATCATGATATTATATCATTAAGTATATCGCGGATCAGTTGATACGGGTTCAAATCCTGGGCTCCCCCGTCACTGACATGGCTTTCGAGTGAGGAAACTGACCTTAACCTTAGCTTTACCAGCTTTTAATAATTTAACTGTTGTGTAGAAATTCATTGAAGACAACGCTTGTCTAATTATTGGCTTGAAAGGCAGGTGATCTCACTTCATTATTAATTAACAAGCATGCTCAAATAGTATCTAAAGACGTCATAATTAACCATTAATTCTATTATTGCACTGCCTAACGGCAGGTCCATGGCATATAACTATCCATTCAATTCTATTGTCAGACTTCCTTTGGTCTGCCTCTAATTCTCTTTCACACCCGTTAGCAAAACCGTTCCTTTTTTTATTATGTCCTATCAAGCTTTTCTTCTATCTCTTATCACAATTAATAACTGACTATCTCTAACGACTCTCTCGTGAATTTCTCTATTTGTAAGTTTGCGAGTCCACATAATCATTTCATCTTCATTTTCATCTTAAAATCATTTCCAATGCTTCTAGATTCCTGATAACCCTATTTCATTAACACCCACGTTTTACACTCCAACAAAAGTGTCGATCACACAAATGTTGTCACAGTATTTATCTTAGACTTTATCTCTTAACTCTTTTTCTTCCTCTTATTACCCCTTGTTAGGAAATATTTTCTCTATCCAAACGTTTCTTTCTGCTAACATAAGAACTTACTTGTGTTAAGATTTTAAATAAACTACTATTCATTACGATTAATTGTTGTATGATGGACCTAAAAATTAAGTAACAAAAATAGTTATATCCCGTATTTGTCTTTGTATTTATTATGTATATGTATGTTCGTCATCTACATGTATATGTGTATGTCATGTATACAACATATATATATATATATATATATATATATATATATATATATATATATATATATATATATATATATATATATATAATCCCCTAGCGATATCTTTAAAACTGTGACAAAACTCAAAATATGTTTTTAAAAATTGCGAGCCTCGAGAGGAGGAATTTGTGCATATATTCTGCGAATTTGGTGAAAAATCTTCTGTAGTAACAAACTTGTAGCGTTTCTACTAAAAAGTGCTAAAATTAATTTTAACAGGGTTTTTAAAATAGTCAGTCGTTCCTTTTGAAGTAATTCATGGCCCTGAAAAGGGCCGTTTACTTAAGAGGTGACTAAGGCAGTAGCTAAGGATGGCAAGAGGAGACCCACCTCACCATGAAATATTTTCCCCCAGGATTAAATAGTCATTAATCCATCTAACTGAGGAAGGCAACGGAAAACCACCTCAGAAGCCACACATTTCCAAGCTATAGACTACATAAGGTATGTATAAGGTATAGACTTTGTGAAGGGATTAACTTGTTGATCTAAGGAATGCTCTTATGGAGGGAGAAAGCAGACTTTGAGTAAGAATATGTACCTGAACCTGCCACTCGCAGGGCACCAGGGCACTGAAGAAGAATATATATATATATATATATATATATATATATATATATATATATATATATACATGTATATATATATATATACATGTATATATATACATGTATATATATACATGTATATATATGCATGTATATATATATATATATAAATTGTTATATATGCGTATGTCTCTGAATTAATTTTTAAAATGAAATTGGAACAAAGCTATGATTTTTAGGTCGTACAACATATTTATTTATTGTGTTAGAGGGTGAAATTAGTTAGCCAGGCCGTTATAATAAAGCGCAACTTTCATCGACTGTTTTGTGGCATTCGTGGAGATTTTCTGGATGAAATATTCCAGAACACTAACGTTTCCATAGAAGTTCCAAAGGGCTCAATGGGCAAGAGCTTTACACTCCTTGGACCTGGTAATAAAATTATGAACGCAGTTGCAAGGATTTTGAAAAAGGTAGGCCTCTGACTAAAATTTGTAAACTAATTTTAAAAATTATTTTACTTTTTAATCTGTTCATTTTCAAAAACAATCTTTCACGATTCATCTGGTTTAATATTTCAGTTGTATTTTTAAATTCAAAATGATCAGTTAAAGCTAATGTTATTTGCTGTGTAAGTCACGGGCAGGATTATTCTTTTGCATTATGAGTCAGACACAGTCAGTTGTGTCCCTATGGAGCCAAGTATAGAATAAGGCTGGTTTAGTTAAGTTTAACTTCTGTTTTCGTACTATAAGGGATCCTGGCAGAGGCGAAACGAATTTGAGCACAGGATTGAGTCATTGAAACATTATTTCACTTAGATGTTTCACATTGCATTGTTTCACTGGCTCAAGTCAGTAACGATGTCGATAAGTTATTCGATCGCGGATCAGTATGAGTGGGGTTCAAATCCCGGGCTCGCCCGTCACTGACATCGCTTTCGAATACGGAAACTGACGTCAACATTAGCATTACTTTTTAGAGTTTCTAAACAACGGATCAGTAGCCGCAGAAATTAAATACAGCGCTCACGCTTTCAGTGCTATTTAGCAGAAAACTACCTTTACACTTGGCTTTGATTTTATCTTTAATGAAAGCTTATAGCAATCGAGAAGCAGCAATCGATAACAGGATTGGAAATTTTAGAAGCTTGATATGCCTAGCTAAAAATTATTCTTTCTCTTTTGTAAGATACTTAATAAAATGGCACCTGCGATACAGTGTACCTGCCCGTATTTGATAGCTCTCTACTTGTAAACCCATTGATTGCAAAATTAAGACATGAAAATACAGTTTTGTCAACTATAATGTTAGCAACGAATTACTCAATCATTTAATAGAGCAACCACGCAATCCTTATTGGAAATCAATCAGTGAAACAAACGACAAACCAATTAATAAGCTGCAATAGTCCTCTTAGTTGTCATTAAAAGCAATAAGAATGCATTAACAATATCTAATCATCCTAATGCCCATAACCTCAGCACCCTTCACGTTATCTCGGTCGACGAAGTGGGCGTTCAATCTGTGGTGTTATGTATACATGTATGTCTGTCATTAGATGGGCAGTTTTGCTCAAAAGATCACCAATACTTCTTCCCCTGTCTGTGAGCGTTTGGCCGAAAAACATATCCGTCTATTCCATGATGTACTTTCTACATATCCTGAACTGGAAATTCATATTCAAATGGATAAGAATCGAGTCAAAGTAATCGGCAATAAGGCTATACTAATAGAAGCGACTGGTGTGGTTAGATCTATAATGGTTTGTATATCATAGTTTCGACAATATTCTAGACATATACGCTTTTATAAATACTCATTGCTAATAGTTTTAGATATTGATTTATATATTTATCACCAATAACGGCAAGACAATCCCGTCGAGTTCGCATCCACTTAGATATTACAAATATTATCATTACAAATATTGTTATTACTGCTTATCAATTACAAAGAGCAAGCTTTAGAGGAACGCAGGAAAGCATTTAGAAGTGTGAATAGAAACGATAAAAGAAATGTTAAAAAATCTTATTTTGAAAATGCTATAACAAAATATATACATGTATGTATAGATATAATATGATATAAAGTAATAATTTTATATGATATAAAGTAGTAATGTAAATAAATAAATATATATATATATAATATATATATATATATATATTGATTAAATACACATATTGATCTATCGATTTACATATATATATATATATATATATATATATATATATATATCTCTAATATTAAGTGTTTTTTGTAATTACAAGGATATTGAGGAAACTCAGGTTTATTTTCCCACCGATGATGAGTTTCATAGATATCTGGATTATATTCAAGCGTTGAAAGCGAAGGCTGGCATCCTTACTCCTGTGCCGTCCAGTGAGGCTGACTCTCCGTGTCTGTATTGGATTAACGCTTTTAAAGCGAAGGCTAGTATCCTTAATCCACTGCCGTGGAGTGCCTCTCCGTCTTCTGTCACTCCAGGACATTTAGAGAGTAGATCTAAATTCTGTGGGATTCGTGATGCCAATGAAAGGAATGATAATTCCTCGGCAATCCCTCTTTGTGCTCCTCTTGTCTGTGCATCGCTTCCAGTTGAAACAATCGCCAAACCTCCATCGCCTGGAGAAATTTCCCCCACGTATTCTCCACCTGCAAAAAGAGCAAATATAATCGATCCGTCGGACGAAAAAGTGTCCTCTTTGGAAACGGCTTCGGTTATTATGTCGTCTCAGCGTACTTTCAGTGGATCGTCTACCAGATATCAGTCCAACAATACTACTGACGTTACCAGCAAAGGTAAAGTCGAAGCAATATCGATTAAAGCGAATCCGAGTGATCATAATTACTCAATAACAACCGGACAATTAACGGGACATTTAGACCTTAATTCAAAGTCTGCGAGTGGAAATAGTTCGCAATATGAATCCGTTGCACCTGATTTGGATTGTAAAGTTGTGCCTCCTGTATCACACCAGTCACACTTTTGTAGCTGTTGCCATGATGCGGGAAGTCAATCCGCCATCTGCAGTCATCAAGCTAGAACAAGTCTTTCAACCTCATTTCTTCAACCATCGTACAGGGACTTTCCTAAACCATCAAGAAATGATGTTTCTTTTTTGTCTATTCCGACGAAAAGTATTACTGGCTTCACTTCGCAAGACGGTCATGATTTTAGGAACGAGGCAAGGACAGTGTCTACTGCTAGTGCACTCTTAAATTCAAGCGATACGATTTCATTTCCTGTTATTTCTAACGCGGAGGAAATGACACGTTTCCCACAAGCTAATGTAAATGTTCATAGTTATGAAGAAATGTTTTCCACCGAATCAACCGCAACCAGTTCTTGTAAATATGGATCCACATCTACTACAGACCCGTCTTCCGTGTTTCATCGATCATATTTTCAAAATGCGACAACTAATCCTTCAACGGTCGTGGCTGCTGGAACAGCTTTAGCTGAAGGCTTTACTGGAAGAACTTCAGCCGTATTTGCACTTCCGTCTAATTCGGGCATAAAATATTTTCCACCACGTCCTGAAAATAACCCTTTGAGTAAAAGACTATCGTTCGTCCAGAAGCCAACAAGAGACGCTCTGGGTTCACCAGCAGGTGACTTGAGTATCAGATCTGCTGAAACTTCAAACGCACGAAAAACACTTAAATTTGATGACATTATCAGTACGTTGACTATTCCAGTGTCAACGGGGCCCAGTGTGATTTTAAAAGATTTCCAAACATCTTTTACATCAAATACAGCAGATATTATTACAGCATTTGCATTACAGGTGATTCCGCCAAACGCAGCTTCAGAAACTTCAGCAATTGCGCATGAAGTGACTGCGTCAAATGCACTACCAGCAATTGCACCCTCCAGTTCATCACTGTCACCACAAACCTCTCAGTTACTATCGGTGTCTGATGAAATACTTGAAGAAGTGAATGCTTTCTCTCAATCAACTGAACACTAAATGTTTTAAAAAAAATAATCGCGCTTGTCATCGACGCTATTAAAATATATAGTTTGGGGTCATGTTTTGAAGCCTTGTCTATTCACGATTGAGAAAATTGCCCACCTAGATTTTAATCCTGATAGCAAATAGTCAGTGATCAATTCACTCTGCTGCCACTATATGAAACATTCAATGAAAAAGATCTTGAAAGAGATATGTAAATATCGTCAACCACTTCCCAGGAGACACCTTTCAATTGTGAGATCCAACATTTTATCCGAGTTGGATAAAATTAACACCAGAATTAACACCAGAAACGTCACACTTCTTCTTCACCTGAGCACAACACGGGGAACACTAAACATCACACTAAAGTTTGATTAATTGAATGTCGTTATCACCTGCAAAGACAAGAGGGGCACCTATAAAGCTTTTTGAAGTCAAATATTAAAAATTAAATTTCGAACAACCTCGGACTCTTTTAAAAGAGAAAAGGGATTCGATAGAAGCAATATTAGAGAATGAATTCAGGGCTTCGCCTCCTGCAGAAAATGCTCTACCCTAAAAAGTAGCGAAGAATTAACCGACTAATGAAATTAATGGAACTGGAAATACTGCAGCCAAACATGTGTCTTTATTTAGACTCTGGAATGGTGTAGAAGGAGAAATTGAAACTTATTTATTGCGAAAAGTGAAGGCAAAGCAGAATAATCGAAAAGCAAACTAAGCAGCTACAACGGGTCTGAAAATCTATTTTGAAGCAGCTTCTTATCAAGATCGTTCCGAAATATGAGTTTAGACGATGCGGTAAGCTTTTTATTATTGTAATTTTTAGTGTTAAGGCTACGGTGTAATTCCTCATTTCTTTTTTCTCTCAATTTTCTATCAATAGGTGTTTAATGTCTCTAAATATGTAGGCCTACAGATATTTATCTTAGAGCACAACCCAATGACAGGTATACCGTCTCCGCCTTTCTCCGTCTTCCATTATCTTCTACATGTCCACGTACGAGTGGACCATCATCCAGCGCGTGATCCAGCATTATCTAACATTCCTAATCTCGATCTGCCCAGATGCGCTCAAATTGCTGATTGATCTTGGAATTTTTCAACACCACCTTCTCATACAAGAGTTGCACGGGTATGAGGGTTTTCATTATTGTTTTGATACCTTTCTTCTTTGGAGTTTTTTTTCGATGAGGACCCCCTATGTTTTCCTCTGATTAACTAACATTTACTGGGCAAGAGTGTCATTCGCTGAGAATACTTTTTCTTTATCCTGATGATTTTTACTATTATTATTTACATAAAATTATCAATGACTCGAGTTGTGTCCGGTTTGCTGAAGATTTGACCAACCGTGTATTGCACAAGTCATAAACGGCAACAATGCAAACTAAAATCGAAAGGAAAGTTTATTGGTATCCCGACCCTAGCTAAAATGAGCTTAAAGGGACGACGATGATGATGACGACGACGACAATGACGATGATGAAATTACAAATGAATACGTAACATTAAGTTGTCTTCTACGTCACATATTTGTAAAGCATCAAAAATGAGACTTACTTTGACGATGCAGTAACTACTACAGCGAAGCCAAGCACTTTTTCATTTGCATACGTTTATCTTTATATGTTTCAAGTGGCCGCTTTGTCGTTTGCAGCTTTTCCAATACCGAATTTTCTTGACCTCAAAAATTAAGTTGTTTTGAAAAATGCGTATAGCTTAATTATTCTTTTGTTCAGCCAAGAAGCAACGTAACCTAGTCAATAATATCAAACTTTTTCTCTAGTACAGTTACTTAGTACCCCATCGGGTGTTGGATTTAATACTACTATTTATTTTTTTTAAATATTAATTTAAACATGATTTAGTACAGTTAATTAGTACCCCATCGGTGTTCGATTTAATTCGATTACTTATTAAGTTATTAATTTAAATATAATTTATTATTATTATGAAATTGAATGATATATTGATTTATACATTTTACGCTGTTTGATTTGATTACTGTCATCAATAGCAGCAAGTAACTCGATTATCTTGATTAGATCTCATCACGTTCTTTCATTCTAGTAGATATCGCCGCTTTAAATAGATAACGATGCATTAAACAAGTAGCCTATGGCTTTTAGCTTTGTAAAAATTTAGATTTTTTTCCTTGCCTTCTCAGGTCAAGGTGAGATAGTTTTCCTTTGCCTTCCAATACTAGACGAGACTATTTTAACGGCACAGTAATTTCGAGTTTAGCCTATCGTGTAATTGCCTGAAAGCAAATTATTTACGAATAATGGCAATTGAAATCAAATCAAGTAAATTCATTAACATGCAATTCAAACGCATTTAATTTCAGTACAATGCAACTAAAATACAGCCTAATGAATAAAACTTACAAATTTCACATGAAAAACTTACTAGAGCTTTTCAATAGCAAAATAAATGATTGCCATTTGAAACGTAAAGAATGTTTTGAGCATCGCTTTAAAGTTTTGATCAAAGTATAATTTATTAATTACAGCATAAAATACAAATTACAAATCTCACATGAAAAATTTACTAGAGGTTTTCAATAATAAATAATTGCCTATTAATTTGTAAAAGAATATTTTGAGCATCGTTTCAATGTTTGAGCAAAGTTTAGTTAACAAGAAGCTCGCTGCTCAAATATCTGTATAACTGTTAAGTTCCCAAGAAAATTTCATCTCGGCAGTTTATCCGGTGGTACTTCATAATTGAATTGAATTGAATCATATTTATTTCACTTTAGGTTACATCAGAAGCAAGTAAAACACGAGAAAAAAGTGAAAAAAGATACAAAGGCCACGAAAGCACTGACATGTGCCCTAAACGATTATATCCAAAATAAACCATATAAAGTAGTTAAAATCTTACAGCAATTCAAGTCGTTCGATCTATCCAGCCTATTTCTACATGCTTCACAATACCCGTACACATTAGCATAAAATCATACCTTAATACATTAAAAATCTAATTACGAAAATAATTTAAAAACACTAAAATATACAGACGCTTACATTTCTACATAGGCCAATATGATTTTCATAGTACATGTATAACTAATCAGTAATGAAATTAGAATGAGCATGTATTACTGTGCATAACGATAATTATAGAATTAGTTTAGTAATTTTATGTACTGGATTTACAAATTAAGAACTTATTAAAATCAATATCTAGGAGTCGGCTTTTAAAAGATTTAACGTTATTTGCTAAAACAACACTATCCGGTAAGGAATTCCATGGTTCGCATACCCTGGAAGAAAAGAAATATTTGCGTGTATCAATTTTAGGATTGTCAATTAATAATTTGAAAGAATTTCCCCTAGATTTCCTGGTTGAAAGCTCTAGACCAAAACTATCAATGTCCCCCTCCACTAAACCATTAAGAATCTTATAGCAGAAAATTAGGTCAAAGTGTAGGCGCCTTCGTTCCAGGGTAATCAAATTTACTGTATTAAGCCTGGCATCATACGGCATATTCTGCAATCCTGGAAGTCTTTTAGTAAAGTTTCTTTGGACACTTTCCGATAGAATTATATCTCTCGCACAGTGTGTGGACCACACTAGGATGCAGTACCCTAGGTACTGCACCCTAGTGTGGTCCACACACTGTGGACCACATTAAAAATTCAAGGAGCGGAAGAATGTAAGATTTATCGGCCAAAAGAAGGTACTTAGAATCACGGGTTAAAAACGCTCTGAAAAGTAATGCAATTCTCTGTTTGACAGTGGAAACTAGTTTGGCGATATGGGCAGTAAATAAAAGTTTAGCGTCAACTATTACACACAAGTCACGGAAATTGTTAACGTTATTAATATCAATTTTATTAATAACATTTTTACAAAAAGAGTCAAAATTTTGTCTATTGTTGGTTAAAATGTCCATAGTACAACATTTAGAGACTGATATACTCAGTTGCCATGAATGCGCCCACGTTGACAATTTATCAAGACAACGCTGAAAATCGACTAAATCAGCAGTACATTCAATTTGGCCGTACATTTTAGCATCATCAGCAAAATATTTACAGCGCAACAGTTAGTCGTTAGTCGCTATTCGTTAGTTAGCTAACAGTTTACAGATATTTGAGCAGTGTGCTGCTTGTTAAGTTCCCAAGCAAATTCCATCTGGGCGGTTTGTCCGGTGGTACTTAATAATACAGCGTAAAAGTTAGTCGTTAGTCACAATTCGTCAAAACTATTCCCCATTCGTTAAAATGATTCCACCGACCGTTTTCTATCATTATCGCTGTTGTCGAATTTAAGAGCCACACATTCAGCTCTTAAGACCCCGAGGGGGAGCTGGCAGCGAAGCTCGCGTGGCGTACTTTAGAAATGATGTGCTTCTGGGCTCTACATCGAGACAGATTCCTAAGGTCCGCTGGATTGACCTACAATTGACCATCCTGACGCTATCAACCTGAATGACCCGGGCTACTAATATAAAAGGCCTGTCCATTTACGCCAGTAACGGCTGTATTGTTTGATCAAATTGTACGTTGTTGATGTGGAAAGTTGAGCTAGCCTCGTTATTGAATTCGCATTCGATTATATGCCATTGTTTAGACAAAATACAGATGTCGTCATATAGTTAAGCAGACTACTGCTGACAGTTAGGCATACTATTGCTGAAGGACTGATCAACGATAGGCCAGATAGTTCGATACGTTTTGAGATTAAGTCGCGGAATTTAGGTGAAGATCTCTACCTTCCATCGCTCCTGCATAACTTCCTTGAAATTCGAATTTTGGAATAAAATAGGCTGTTTTGTGGCTGTTTTTGTGGTTGTACTGTTGTGGTTATGTTGACCTGGTTGTGATGTTTTGTAATGGTAGATAATCATATGATGGTCGATAATCATATATTTACATACGAGAATTGTGACCTATGGAGGATAAACCATAATAAACATTTTAAAGCATTGAGCGTTTTGGAATTGTAATCCTTCAGAGAGAGATCATTGATCTCCTTTCGATGGCCTCTGAACATAATCAATATAATCAATAATATAATTATACTATTGTTGGGATGACGTCCGAGAGATAAACGTTCATTACGTCGACCGCGCTTCACCTGAATTGCCCTGTGATGACAGGAGAGAGGCGAGTTGATGGTTTGATGGTTAAATTGTCCTGTGATGACTGGAGAGAGGAGAGTTGATACCTGTAAGTGTTGAGTACAGATATAGTTGAACACAAGTCACTGCCCTGTAGATAAAGCTCGGTTTACTAGCCGCAACGAGGAGCAAGTTTTTATATCATTTGTTGGCATTCTCCTTTACCAGTCCTACTGGTGTACGTAATCTTAGCTGTTCAAGTCCTGTACTGCCAGACAGTGGGTATCAGCATACAGAAGTGCCGTTAACACCAACACATGTAAATTTCAATTTTGTGTTTTGGTTGAAAAGTTCAAATTATTCCATTCCACACTAAAAAGTTACACTTATACTTTTGTAGCGTGACCTGAGGTATTGAAGATGGAAGCAGACTTTACAGCTGGGACAAGCTTCTAGAGACAGCTGGGACAAGCTGCTAGAGACAGCGGGGCCCCTCATAGTTTTTTCTTCCTTTTCGTCCTCGAATTCAGAGACCTTTCTATTGAGGCGGCGCGGGTGTTTGGCTGAATTTGGTTAATTTGATCATCAGGCAAATCTGCTCCATAAGAATTGCCTTTTAATTTCGATTTAGTTTCAAGCTCTCTCTGCTGGTTTCACGACTGGTCCCCGATGTTGAGAAAACTGTCAGCCTAAACATTCAGATGTAAAAATGCATGTAAAGTATTTTTATACGATATGATACCGTATAAATGTAGTCCTATTTTACCATATATTGATAGAAAAACAAGTATAGCACAACAATCTCTCTCTTTCTACATCCACAGACATACAGAAAAACAGTCAAGGACAAAACGAAGTAGTTATGCTAACTCTCAGATTACCTAACGTAAGCCAATTACTCGACAATTTCCATGTCTTACTGTTTACTTATTTATGAGGCGCTAGCCTCAATTTTGTGCTTGTAATCTCTGTCGCTTCTCCCACTACATAGCGACCCAAATTTACTTTTCGATTTTCTGACATATCTATCTCGTTTGCTACTATAACGAATATAAATACCTCTTTGCATGCTGTGGATAGACCCTATGTGTGGGCTATTGATGGATGAACTCTGTGCCTAGTCTACTGGATATATATATATATGTATATATATATCCATGGATGAACTCTGTGCCTAGTCTACTGGATATATATATATATATATATATATATATATATATATATATATATATATATATACTGGATATATATATATATATATATATATATATATATATATATATATATCCAGTAGACTAGGCACAGAGTTCATCCATCATATATATATATATATATATATATATATATATATATATATTTGTGTGTGTGTGTGTGTGTGTGTGTGTGTGTGTGTGTGTGTGTGTGTGTGTTTATTTCAGCATCAACACCAAATCACTGACAAATACAAATAGAAATAAACATTTAAATGAAATAAAAATAAAAATTCCCAGAGACACAGTGTGTCAAACAGTCTATAAACACCAGAAACAACGGCCGTCAGGGAAGATGATGTCCATCTTATCTAGCTGGTGGCTGGTACTGATGGATGGGCCCAGCATTTTTAGCGTGACCCGAGGTATTGAAGATAGAAGAGCTTTCAGCTGATACAAGCTGCTAGGGACAGCTGGGCCACTCATACCATTTTTCCTGATTTTCCTCCATCAATTCAGTGACCTCTGTGTTGTGGCGGCGTGGGTGTTTGGCAGAAATTTTGTGAACTTGATTATTAGGCAAATCTGCTGCGCTGAAATTGCTTTTGAATTTTTGATTTAGTTTCAGGTTCTGCTCAATCTGGTTTCACTATTGGTCCTCCATGTTGAGAATCCTCTCAGCCTAAACACAAGGCACAGTGCTGCGTAATATACAGATATGATGAATGCTCCATGTGCAACATTATATCCTATAAATGCGATAAAAATATATAGAATATTTTTATACGATATGATTCCGTATATATACTGTATATAAAAATAATGTAACAACTATGCAATCTTTAATTCAGTACAGAAAGATAGAAACGTAGTACAACACAACAATATACCTCACTACTCCCACAGACATACAGTCAAAGACAAAACGAAGTAGTTATGCTATCTTACAGAATGCCTAGCGTAGGCCCATTAATCTTAATAATTAATAATAATAAATAAATAAAAAATAAATAATAATCATTAATAATTAATCACATATATTAATGTCATTCGGTATGTTTATTTATGTGAATTGTTTAATAATCATCAGAGATTAAACAGTGTTAATCTAAATCTAAAGTGTTAGTCTAAACCTAAAACTGTAAATCTAAAGTCATTCATTAAATTTGATAAATATTTGCTATCATTAGGCTCGAAAGACTGAAAAGTCATATGTTAATTTATAATTGCAATTAATTAATTGAAAAATACTTACTAATATAAAAATTTATTTTTATAGCTCGAAACTCCAGCGATCGTTCCCGCTTCTGTCTTTGAGGAATAAAATTCTCTTCATCTAGGAACCAATGGTTGCTTTTCTTCTGGTTTGCACGATTGGTTGCTGTAAAGTAGAAATTCTTGCTTGCCAGAAATTTATAATTTCAATTAATGGATGAAAAAATACTCGCCAATTTGAAAATTTCCTTTTATACCTCTAAAATCCAGCTATCTTTTCTCGCTTTTGTTTTTGTAGAATAAAATTCTCTACATCTAGGAACCAGTAATTGCTTTTGTTCTGATCTGCACGATTGGTTGCTGTTACCTAGACGTTCTCGCTTGCTAGTATGTGCTGCACGTTTTTCTTTCTTTCGAGGCTTTCCTTCTTGTAGGCATCAGTCCTACTGGTCTACGTTGCCGTCGGTAGCATAGTGCGTTATACAGTTATGATGACTGCTCGATGTGCCATATTGTATCCTATAAATGTGATTATACATGTAAAGCATTTTTATACAATGTGATACCGTAAAAATAACATTACAATTATGTGATCATTATTTTATTCAGCACAGAATGGTAGAAGCACAAGTACAACATAACAATCAAGTTGAATCAACCTCACTACACCGAAGACATACAGAAATACATGTACAGTCAACGATACAACGAAGTAGTTGCGCCATCTTACCGATTACCTCGAGTATATATGTATTGTAAATCGAAAGTTATTCCTTAATGTTTTAAAGTAATATTCATTTTAATTAGGATCAAAAGAATAGAAAGTCGCATATTAATTAATAATAAAAATTAATGAATGGAAAAATACTAACCACTGTAAAAAGTTTTTGTAAAGCTTAAATATCCAGCAATTGTTTTCCGCTACTGTTCTTATGGAATAAAATTCTCTACAATCTAGGCACCAATAGTTCCGTTTCTTATATTTTGCACGATTCCTTGTTGTCCCTTGGAAGAAATTCTCGCTTGCTAGAATGTGCCGCAAGGTTTTCTTTCACTTGTAATTATATTCTGTACGCATCCATCCTACCGGTCTATGTAGTCGTAATTGTAAATGCCCTGCGCTCCCACATAAAGAACCTCAGCAATTAGTATGGCTCTCGTCACCAGCACTGACATTAATTCCCTTCACTCCTCACCCGGTTGTGCATCAGTAGAACTTGAAGGTTTTGATGGAGCCGGTGCCGGGTCTACTGATTGATGGACCCTGTGTCTTCTAAAATTCTCTGCATCTAGGAACCAATAGTTCTTTTCTTCTGGTTAGCATAATTGGTTGCTGCTACTTAGAAGTTTTTCCTTGGTAGTATGTGCCGCATGTTTTTCTTCCATTTTAGGTTTTCCTTCTTGTATGCGCCAGTCCTACTGGTCTACGTAGCCTTAGCTGTAGATGTCCCGCGCTCCCAGACAATGAACATCAACATTTGGTAATGCTCTTATCCTTATTCTCACTTATAATGCCATTCAAATTCTGCGCTTTCCCTTCTCGCGAAAATTTGATGGACCCTATGTCTGGTCTTCTGGTTAATAGTTCCGATGTCTGAGCATATTTCCTTATATTTCATAAACTACGAATATCATCTCAATAGTGACACAGAGCTTCATCCACTTCAACTTTCTAAACCAGACAGTCTTGAGTTGTTAGTCACAGCCGTGCACCCTGTACCCAGACAGTCTTGAGTTGTTTGTCACAGCCGTGCACCCTGTACCCAGACAGTCTCGTGTCCTATCTTTAAAACGGAATCCATATATAGGCCGTAGGCGTTATACTGGAACAACTTTCTATTACACAATCATGTAGACGGATCACAAGGCAACGTAATACGTAGTACAGTAATTATTGACGAGGTCAAGAGTACAATGGTGTATTCGATAACAAATCTATCCACGAATGCGGGCTCGTGATAGTATCTTTATAAAAAGAACTAAGAATAGTTTTAAGCCTATTTAGGCCTACTAGATATTATAGTAAGCATTGCGGAAGTCTTGCAATTCCGTATTGGAACGCGTTAAAGAAAAGAAATGCCGTATGGCATCAAATGAACAGTTTGACTGTATTAATTTCTGCAAAGCATTAATTATTTCTGCATTCGATTCCAATCTACGTAATAAAATATATAAGAAGAGTAAAATATAAAAATATATAAAAATAATAGAATTACCTCTGCTGTCATTTCCAATTACTTCAATAGTACAAATGTTGACGCTGTTTGCGCAATTCTTATATTCTATTAATTATTATTATTGTGGTGTTTTTGCAGCATATCCGGGAATAAGTTCTACGATCCTGACAAGTATTCTGTTAGCTTTGATCCACCAACTCCGCTGATCCGTGATCCTGCTAATCCGGCTTATAACGTGGCTACATCGTCGATCTATTGAGGTCAACTACGGACTGAGTATTTAATGTGAATGAAATTAACATTACTTTATTATTTAATATCAATTGAATACGACTCTGTGAGTTATTATGAGAGATTGCATAATAGGATTCAATATAGAGTTAAGTAGCGAGGAGAGACATTGGATGAGACCCCAAAAAAGGTCGAATCTTCCTAGCTGCCCCAAACTTTGTAACTTTAAATATTTTATATCATTAATTTATCATTATATACGTGCGCGTCCCCCGTGTTGTGCTCGGGTGTGGTTGGACCACTGCAGAATAGGGCAACCGCAACAATCTGCTGCGTGTACGTAAGAGGCGACTAAAGCAGGAGCTCAGGATGGCAAGAGGGGACTCACCTCATCATGAAATATTTTCCCCCATGATTAATTGGTAATTAATCCACCAAACTGAGAAAGGCAACGGGAAACCACCTCAGGTATCATACTTTTCCCAAGCTATAGGCAACATATGGTATGGATAAGTCATAGATTTTGTAAAAGGATTAACTTGTTGATCTAAGGAGAGCTCTTATGGAGCGAGAAAGCATACTTTGAGTATGAATATTTACCTTGAACCTGTCGCTTGGCCGTGCACTGAAGAAGATTTCAAATTCCTGTCGCTTGCCACTTCATATGTAAAAAATGCGTTAAGACTGTGAGACTATCGTTATTTAGTTATTGTAACGGTCGTATTAATAAAACTAGAGTGCTCATAGTGAAAATTCCTGTTGTGACTGAAAGGTTAATTTAATTTAATTTAATAACAATATGCGTCTACATGTACTTTCGTACAAGCCTACCTTTGTTAAATTTTGCTATACCATTAGATTTGACAATAATATAATTTGCATGGGATGAAGCAGATAAAGTCAATTAACACGTAGACCCTATTACTGATATTTGTGTTTAACTATTTTCTGTTATTTTATTTATGCACGTACTTGTGTCTACAAGTATAAATAAAATAAGTATTTTATTTATACTAGTGTTTACACGTGGCATGTGGCTTTGTTACTGTCGAGTTTATAATCTGTAATTGTTTTTAATTCTCTAGAGAACCATGTAAATTTGCCAACATGGCTGCTTAAACGATTTTAATGTTAACCATTATGAAAGTGCAACTTGAAATGTAACATAAATTCTAATAATAAATGAACTATAAGGCCGACATGTTATCACAGTCTGTTCTGTTTTGTTAATTTTATCACTTATAGTTATGAATGACGTACTCGTGAATATCTGACATATAATTTTGTACGTTATTAACAAATTTTCAAATAGATAAAAAGGGTTCGTCAAAGACACTATGCTAATTTAACCAGCTCATTTCATATATTATAGAATAATATCAGGAAAATGAGTTGAAGAATCGGAATTTGTGAATAAAATACATATTGCCTAGTGGTTTTAGCGCTATACGAGTATTAGGCTTTTAGCGCAGTTTCATCATGTTCTGGTTGCTCACTCACAGCTGGAGTCATAATCCAAGTCCTGATGAAACTGATGAATGAAAACAGCAAACATTCTGCTTGAGAAATTGAGTCTGTCTATTCAGGAATCAGTCTGACATTCAGTAATCAGGCAGTTCTGGATTCAGGATGGGTGACGTCCCTGACATCATCCTTGTATGAGGAAACGGACGTTAAACCTTTATTATTATTATTATTATTATTATTATTATTATTATTCATCCTAACCGCTCAGTCAGTGACTGAGAAATATTCCATTAGTACTGCATTACTGATTTTTAATAATGATAGTTAGTTATTTGCAAAACCGCCTTGCACATATTTAACTCGGCAGACTAGTTAGCGCCCTTTCCAAGCTTACTTATAAAATAGAGCTACAAAGCTAAGTTTAGCGAGTGGCTACCTAACACAAGGGATACTATGAGATAAGGGTCTGCTGCGATTTGAATCGATGACCTTTAGCTTCATAAACAAGTCTGCTCTCAATTTGGCCCTCCAGTCGGTACATCTTCATTTTCACAACATTAGTAAATGTTCATATTTTATTGTCATTTTTCAAACGATTTAAACAGTAATGATTAGGATCTGAATGACAAATAGAATAAAATCACGATTTGCTCTTGTTCATTCACAGAAAATTGAGTCAAATACTTTCTAGAACAGATCTTCAGACAGATGGCAGAAAATAGTAACAATGGAGCAAAACTAGAAAATACTGGAAAACTACCAGAGCGTTCGAAAAAATATACGAGAGAACTGAAAATATATGCAATGTTACAGTAGGAAAACGAGAAACGTTAATAAAAATAATATCACAGAAAAACCCCACCTCGAAGCAGCAACTTCCTTTAAAGTAAACACATCGGCATTAATTCGACTTCAAACTTCATGTACTAACATAGCAGCAATAGGACCATTTACAACAGATAAGAATAATCTCGAGTTACGATGGAATTTTAAGTAGCAATTGATCACCAGACGTCAACGGTATAGATGAATCTCAATTTTCAGTAAAATTTAAACACATTCTAGTACAAAAATAACACATAAAATTTCAACACCTTCAAGTATGCAAAATATTTAAATCAGAAACACCCGCAAAAATAATTTTTCATTTCAGTTCTATAACATAAATACTTCCTTACTTTTTTCTTATTTATAATTCCTTACCAACTTTCTCCATATAGCTCATTCACTACGTCATCAGTCACTAAAAACACCGGGACACAAGAAAACGAGAGCTGAAAATAAATTTTATCTTCTACGGATCTAAAAATGTGCCTATTGCAAGTTTTTCTCCTGGCTACAAAAATTTAATCGAATGGAAAAGTCTCCAATAGGGGATTGGCTGGTGGTGTGATGTAGGACAGAGAGGATTTGAGACAGTCTATTTGTATCCCGACCCTAGTTAATCTGGGATTCAAGGGAGGATGATGACGATGTTGATGATGATGATTGCAAGCCATTCTCCTCATTCAGATTTCAGGATTTTAGAATCGGTATCCATAGTAGTCGAGGTAGAGAGATGGGGGGTTGCTGATAGAATTAGAGACAGCGCGAGATCTGCGTGTTAGTCTGGCTAACTGTCTCTGTATCTCCACATTACGTCTCTCCTCGGCTCTCAAAACTCTCGATTCTGCCACCTTTCCTCTCAACCACCTGCAAAATAATGTATGATCTTTATTCACCAGATTCATGAAAGTATGAGCAGAACAAGAAATGAAAAAAGAGAAATAGTAATGAAACCAATAAGAGTAACTGTGGAATAAACATTAAATAGACAAATTTGAGCTAAAAATCGCTTTAATTTAATATTAACAATCAATGTTAGCTGAACTGGTAGCATGTTGATAGGTTGTTCGACTGCGGATCAGTAGGTACAAGATTCAAATTCAGTTTTCGCCTTGTCACTGACATGTATTCGAGAGGTTACAGACATAAAGGCCTCAATCTTGACATCATTGGATCGACTAGACCATCATCATCATCATAACCGTCAGCCAACATTTAATTAACCATCTAATCAAAATGCTTAAATAATGACTAAAAATGATTCAGTTATTTAAATGATGAATTTAAATTTAAATTTAACTAATTTAAATGATTAAAATCATTTAATCAAAGACACCATTTAATCAAATTAAATTCATTAATTTAATATAAGAAGAGACGCGCCTGTGACACGCCCGGTTAGATTTCTGTAGCAGGATTAGATAGCATGTTGTTAAGTTGCCAGACTGCGTGTCAGTAACTCGTCCGTTACTGAAGAAAATATATTTGTATCTCGACCCTGGTTTAACTGGGATTCACGAGAAGATGATGATGATGGTGATAAATGATAATGAAATTATAATAAACCAAGTAGTTACAATTTAATTATACATAATAAAATTATATTAAAAAACGGAAAAAATTATCACGTTAGATGGTAGTAATTTATCATTAAACATGTTTATATTAAACAGAAGCTGGCTTAACTAAGTTTATGACTTTCAAAATTCTATCAGTGATGATCCATTCAAGCAGAAAATTAAATTAAGAGACCGCTGTTTAGCTGCAACGACAACAATAGCAACAACAACAAGGTGGTATTAAGTACGATTTAATGTCAAGTTTCGAAGATCACAAGCAAGCTGGAACAAAAAAGATATTTAATTTAAATTATTATCGAGTTCCTTCATAAAAACGCAAGCTAACAACAACAACAAAATGATGTAATATTAGAATTATGAACATACGCTCTAAATGCCTTGTCGCATTCGTTTTGATCTCGACCATGTCGACGCCTCTCATACATATATTTATTGTAAGCAAAGTCTAGCTCCGCCCTAAACTCCTCCTCCTTCCTCTTCTTCTTCTTCCACTCCTCAAAACTCATCCACTCGTATCTGCTGGATCCAGCTAATCGAGTCTCCTACAATAAAAAGAACAAAAATTGTCTAAATTGCCTAACGGTTTAAACATGCGGTATTAAAAGTGATAGATATCGACATAGGTGATCATTTCACTTTAATGCGTGTTTACCCTTAAAGCAATACAAGTCAATATAAGAAATAAAAAGCTATACATCTAAGTTTAAAGTATGTTTTCCAATCACAAGGACGCGGTCAGAGAAGGTTCAGCGGAGATTAGAACCAATGGTCGCAAGCTTCTCAGGCAAGCATGCAGCCCATTCGACCATTAAACTGGGACAAGAAGAAATCCACCTACATGAGCAATTAAGGATCGTCCCATATTAAATACACAATTAATACATTCACTAATGTAATTTTAAATTCAGGACTATTAGATTCAGTTCTGTCTGATGTCTCTCGGAGGACGAGGAAATTAAAAGTTGCAGGAACCACAATTATTGTCAGTTAATATCCGCACAAGAATCGAACCAACATTGCTGTTTCCACCATCTAGCTATCCGGTAAAAGCGCTATTCAACTGGTTCACGTATGGATGGATCTTTGCATATCATATACCACGATCTGGTCAGTATAAGCTAAATTGAGTATTTTCTGTACTCTTTCATAATAGTAACTTCCAGAAATCAGTTTAATTAAACCGCTAAATGATAATAAACTACAAATAGTATAATTAATTTAAGGTAAAATTCTTTCGTGTAAAGCTAGAATGCGACAGATTAGCTTCAGGCGACACAATGATTCATAATGATCAACTACCTGTAAAACTAAATAAGCAGAGTAAAGTAACCTACATAATTTACGCCCTTCCCATCTTGGTCTTGAACCTCACGCCTGCGTGCTGCAGCCTGGTGCTGTTTCCTCCTCAGCCAATCCCTATAGTCGTCCTCATTATCCATGTAAGTCACTCTCTCATTATCAGACTCCTCACCCCTACCACTGGTCCTCCCCACGCCAGTGGACACCATTTTACTGCCCCCCATATTTATCGTCATTGCCTTTCTATTATATCCAACATTTGTAGCATTTCCTTTTCCACTACGTCTTATCCTTTCCACTTGGCCGGTTATAGCATCTTCTTGCTTATTCTCCTTTCCTTGTCCACTGGAGTTTTTCCTAGCCTTGACAGCATCCTTGGAACGAGTTGCCGAGTGATGTCTCTCAACACTGGACTGACCCCAACGAGCCTCGGTGGTATCTCTGGCAGAGGCAGGAGCTCGACGTCCTCTAGGTCGCAGAGTAACTGACGCCGAGGATCCTACACCAGTGGAGTCCTTCGTAGAGTCTCTTCTAGCCTTAGAATCTTCAAACGAAGTCGAACTTCTGTTAATAGTTCTAGATCCGGATGATCTTCTCCGGATTCCTGGAGATGGTCCAGGTGTGGAACTTCTGGATAGAGTTCTATCTCTAGACAGAGTTCCATTTCCGTTGACTGCAGACAAACGCTTTGGTTTTGTTCTGTATGGAGAAGCTGAGGTCATTCTTGCAGAGGTAAGACTAATTGAGTCATCACAGACCACAGGTAGATGACGAGAGTCTTTGGCCGAGTGGTTAAGGTTATTGCCATGCGAGCTGGAGGCTGAGTGAGATCTGTCTCTGGCGGACGAGAGAAATCTACCTGTAAACTGATACCAGTTCAACATGGCGGATTTTTCTTTCTGCTGCAGTTGATGACGTTGCACAAGCATCACGTGACAGGTTTTCCAAGTGCTGAATGAGATGCTCGAGTCCAGCTGTGTAATGTAGTATCATTGCAATTTGATTTGAGAGATAGGGGAGACGAATAGAAAGAGAAGTTATGTTTAATTTTGATTAGAAAAATGTATACAATAACACATACAATTCAATGAGGGTATACAGTTTCTATCTAGTTGATCAGTTATAAGTCATACAATTAGATTTAGTCAATTAATGTCAAACGACTAGCAGCAGCATAACTCACTATAATGACGTACGATGTATAAAACATTATGATACATTCTAGAAATAATAATAGCTTACAATGAATATAAACTTACAATTGATATATATATTATAAACAATGTAGTTTATAAGGAATACAACATACATGTAGTAGTTTGATAGAAATATTTATATTGAGACAATTTTAAGCTAGAGTAATTGTGAGTAGCTGTTTTACTACAAAGTAAAATAGTAGAAATAAAGCTTAATTTAATAACAGAAAATATTCTACCAGAATGAATGGTGATGGTCTCTTCTATAACACGTTGTTTAACCAACTGCTTAAATTATACAATCAAATGATCTCGGAGAGAGAGAGAGAGAGGGGGGAGAGAAATAGAGAAGGGGGCGTGAGACAGAAACTCAGAGAGAAAAGGGAGACAATAACAGAATATTAACTACAAAATTGTAGGAGAGAAATTCAAACCTTAATTCTTGAATTTTCAGATGAAGATCCTTTCAGAGATTTTGGTAAATTTCTGCATCCAGAACTTGCTAAAGGCTTCCACAAACTCTCACTACTTAATCTTGAACTCGAGTCACGATCAGAATTGCGATCATTGTCATCTTCCTCAACTTCTACCTCCCGAGCCTCAAGCTCTGAGCCGTTAACATCGTTCAATATTTGTAAATTAGACAAAACTTGCGCATTCCTATGATCTGGCTGTTTGTCTGCAAAGGATCCATCAATTTCCTCCCGTTTTCCTGGACTTCCGTTCTTACCAAGTATCAGAGGATTTGGTGGATCTCTTGTAAGATGAGCACGCTCGCGGTGAGTCATAGGACCCAGGTTCGAATCCAAGTCAGAACTCTCGTCCAGTCTTTCACCACTGCCATCCGGCAAAGCCGTCCCAGACGACAATAGATTCCGCGACTTACGAGAACTTTTAGCTTCGACGTATGTCAGGCTGTGTGGAGATTCTTTTGAAGATTTACGACCTGATTTCTGACTGGAATTAGGTTCACGTTTCGATGTTGAGGTGGAGTTGGTTCTATTTGTTCTGACACTTAGAAGCTGATCAGTAGATTTGCTACTTTCATCAACAGTACTGCTTTTACTTAGTTTTGTTCTTCTTATACCAGGTGAGACTGCGTCATTAAGAGTAACAGTGGTAGCACTACCTTTTTCAGTCCTTTTTTCTCTTTTGCTTCGAGAGCCCCTGCTTTTTCCAGTCTTATCACTATTACCCCTTTCTTCAGAATCTTTCATCGTTCCATCAGACTTTATTTCTTGAGCAAGATTATCATCGTCAATTACTGTTTCAACATTATTGATTACATTATCGTTTTGAGCAATATCGTTGTGAACGTCATTAAAGTAACTTCCGCCAGAAGTATTTCCATTCTGAAGAATTTTATCGTTAAACATTTGATCCGTCTCACTGCCGGACTGTACGCTACCATTTGAAATAAATCCTTGACGATTCTTAGAACCACCCACTCGCATCCTTTTCTTGACACCTTCACGGTACTGAGGTCCATTTCCATCATCATCGTCAATACTTGATTCTACATTTGAAGCTTTAGATCTGTCGTCGTTATTTGCTTTACTTGAATCACCACTCAACGACGGTTGTTTGTGATCTACATCTCCAGTAGAAGTCAACATTCGCTCGATTTCTTCAGTACTTGATTCCTCACCGTCATACATAGTCGCAAGATTGCTAGATTCACTCGAAATAGATGTGGCACGGTTGACTTCTAGATTAGAAGCAGTTGGTTTGGGTTTAGAAGGCGTGGCAGGCTTAATTTTAGAAGTTGAACGAGAGGATTCGGGTTTAGAAATTACAGCATGCGATGCCGTTTTAGAAGAGCGTATCAATCTAGTGTTAGAATCATTAGCTAATAGTTTAGAGTATGAATTTGACAATAAAGCATCAGGTTCAGAACTAGTAGCTGTGGAGCTGCTGTCAATGGAATAAGCTTCTGAAACAACAGCAGTAGGTTCATTTACATGTATATTTGAGGATGAAGCTGATAATGTATCATCGGAATTTCCAGAAGCGACAGATGCACGGTATGCTATGGAAGTTAATTCAGCTGTGGAAGTTACTTCCAATGATGATCGATCCTGCAGTCTCTCTCCAAATCTATTGTCACCTAAACTACTACTAGTCACGTTGTTTCTATTATCTTTATCTTCCGTTACACTATTCTCAAAGTCTGTAGCAGGTGGACAACCAGCATTACAATGAAGACTCTCAGGCAAGTCTGGGACTTCAGAGATTGTGGTACCAGAAACTTCTTGAGCGCCTTCCGAAGGCTCTAGAGAAAGATTACCAGCGAGACCTTCATCCTCCACGTCATAGGCACTCCATTCTGGAACGGGCGTTATAAAGCTTACCAGATTTTCATGGAAAGATACTTTTCTTCCAGATCGATCGACTAAAGATGCTTCAGATAGAGGTTCTTTGTTGAGTTCTTCATTCAACAACCGCACTCTGTGTGATAGACTGTACGAGAGGGGATCAGGTTCACGATCTGCATTTAAGATCAATCGATCAACCAATCATTTAATCAATCAAGCAAGCATTCAGGCAATCAGATAATTAATCAATAAATCGACCAATTTAAGACTGAATCAATCAAGTAATCATTCAATCAATTAATCAATCAATCGACCAATCTAAAACTAAGTCAATCAGTTAATCAATCAATCAATCGACCAATCTAAAACTACGTCATTCAAGCCATCAGCCAATCAGTTAGTCAGTCGCTCAGTCGATCAATAACTCGACCAATAACTAAACAATCAATCATTGAATTCATTACTCAGAAAGTTAATAGACAAGAAATGTATTAATTAAGTATAAGTTCTAACTATCTAATTGCATAATTTACATATAATTAATTATATTAAATTATATTAATGAATATAAGTATAAATCGACAATAATTTTATTAATTATATAATAGCTTTTATTAATTCATATAATAGCTGCAAAGATTAGTTTAAAGCTAGCAATGAATATAATTAAATAAGAATGAAACAGTAGTAACAGGTAAATACAAAACTATATAGTCAATCAATAGTGAAAAGATTTAGATGTATTTGTACATAATTCAGTAAAGTTTAGAGGAACAGTTAATAAAAAAATTAAATAAATTAAAAAATTTACATAATAAATATAAGAAGTTTGTATAATATTGATCTATGAATACATACTTGTTATAAATTAATTAAGAATTTTATGGTGGACAGATATATCATGCGACATTAGGCTTAAAAAGAAATAGAAATTTAGATATTTCATATAAATTGTCAGTGGGTAACCTGTATTTTGGTAAATCTACTTGTACAATGTCATTCTCTATCTCGCAGAACTATGTATTTGTGTTAGTAAGGTGTTTTATAGAGTCTTAAACAAGCATGTAATTTTGTTTTTTTGACTCGGTCCTGTTATATTATGTCAAGTAGACTTTTAAAAATGAATGAAGAGATAATTTTCAATCTGCCCATGAAAATTGCAACTTTAAAAGTATCTACAGGCAGGTAGATAATTAGGTGCAGTAAGAAAGTGTTAATACTCCAAGTATAGTACAACTTTAAAAGCAATATATAAATATCTACATAAAATAAAGAAATCGGTCTCACCATTACGTGAATATTTAAACTTGAAATCAGTATCTAGAATATTCTCTCTATGACCATTATCAAACACCGATTTTCTAAATCTGTCTGATTGAAAGCTATTGAAATTGAGTAAAGGCACTTGTAGCATTATATTACTGTCACTATTACAACACTGTAAAATAATAAATATACTGTGTTTAGATCTACACACTACTTTACAAAGCGGCCGTTGGCTACTGTCAATAAATCCCTGCTTGCTTATATTCCATACAAGAACTAATGTCAAACAAACAGTACTTGAAACAATTGAAAATTCTTGAAACTAGAAGAGCATAGACCTAGGCGGGTTGTGTTGTGTGTAAATCAACTGCTCTAGTGCTTAGTTTACAACACACGCCTGGTGATAGGCTTGATGTTAATACACCCCAGGCTACAGGCCGGTGCTTCTTAACTTGTTAATAATTAAAAGGGATGAGTTTCTCAACCATTTTAGGTTTAATTTTCTGCTCTTCTTTGGCTAGAGTTTCCACAATTCAAGGTCATGAATTCAGCACCTTTCAAGATAGAAATTAAACATCTCTTTAGACCACGGTTTTTGCTCCTCCTTAAGTCATAGTTTCTGTAACTGTTTAGGCTACAGTTGGTTCCCTAGACAGCATGTATGCCTGCTAAGAAGTAGTCAATGAGTTCAAATCTCAGTTGAACCGTCTCTAACATAGTTCTAATAAAACCTTATTAGTATCCTTTAAAAGTTCCGTACTAGTATTCTTTAAAAGTTCCATATTAGTATTCTTTAAAAGTTTTGTATGTTAAAAGCTGAAATAAATGTGTGCTGATATAACAGGAAAATTGTCAAGTAGCATGAATGCTTATAGAAGTTACTTCCTGGTAATTAGGCATCCGTGGAGTCAACATTTATTACTTTATGGACGTACTTACATGTAACTGCCATGAGGAACTGAAATTCAATTGCACAGTACATTATGTTAGAATGATAAATTGACAGGCTTAGGCCCAATGATCATTACATGTGCATTTGTTAACATTTTATTTTCTAACTAACGAAATAATTACGATAAATAAAATGAATAATAGTATAATCAAATATACAGTAAATAAATAAATCTACTTAGATAAGTAAATAAATCTACTTAGGAGTCATGCCTCAATTACTAGAGCACTGGTCATAGAAGCAAAAGTCTGAGTTTGATTAAAGTCAAGAGTTATTCACAAAATTAAATCCTGGAAGTGGATTGAAATCATTTTACATATTGGCACACTGGGTCAGGAACCACAGATGCTTGTTTAAGGCCCATTTCCTCTTACCTCTGTATGGTTATAAATACTGTCCTCAAATTCTTTGTGGGATGACGAATTTGAATACTTTGTTGGGATTCAGATGTTAAGCAAAAAATCCAAGTGAGAAGCAGTGAACTATATAGAAGAATGAAGAAACAAATCTGGTATACTATTCCAGTGAGCCAAGAGAAGTGAGCCAGAGAGTAGCGAGTGGAATTGATGAAGAGAATGCTAAGCCGGGAGCTAAGAGAGGAAGAGAATACTAATCCAAAAAGTTGACCGAGTAATGGAATGCTAGCCTGGTCGTTCAAAGAGAAGGGGATGCTAAAAACCAAGTCATCAGCGACAGATTTACTGAAAAAATGTCATACCGGTAAATGTGAGATCCAGCTTGAGATTCATAAGTTGACTAATTGCTTTCTGGTGCCGTTCATTCATTAGCACGTCATACTGAAAGTCACCGTCTTCCTCTTCTGCATTAGACTCGTCCATGTTCCTTTGATTCAATTACACCTGATCAATCAGCTTAACATTGCTTCTATAACAAAACAGTGACGCCATCGCAAGATATTATTTTTATATTTATTATTTCTATAGAAGAGCAAAAAATCACGAATTGTAAGATTATAGACATTCAAATATCTAGTATGTTACAATTTACACTGTTTTCATAAGAAGGATACATTAAATTGACATAATTCTGTACAATAATAATTAATAAATTTAGTAATATTTAAGATTATAATTTATTACGTATTCAAACAGCCACAATTAAACCAATGCCAGATAATTACACCATAATTATAAGTCTAAAGATTTTAAAGTGTGGAAGATAAACATATGAAAATATCTATAATAGAAATTTTTGAAATGTTGGAATTTCTTCAATTTTCGTCAGAAATGATTCAAACCGATATCAATGGATAAAGAATGATGCAGTGCATCACTTAGGATCAAAAATGATTTCCATTAAGGCTCTATGTTGTCAGGATATAATTTTTTATTTGAAAAATTCTTATTCTGGAATGACCTGTAAACAGGGAAAAAACCAATGTGGTGCTGAAAGTGGTGTAGCTTGACGGACGTGAAGCAGCTACGGACGTCCAGGAGCATAATATATGCCTATTTCGATCCATATGACGAGTTATTTTTAATCTGAATAAATTATTATAGACTCAAAACTATAAATACAATTTTATTTTCTAAATATTTTATTGTAATTAGAAAATTTAAATTTTTTTGAATGTCTTAATAGCGTAGGGGTAACGTCATGAAGTTTTAAATGATAGACCCTGCGGTGAATTGAATCTTCGTGGGTTCGAATCCCGGCCGCGCTGATCTGAGCGTAAAATCTCGGACATTCACTGGACTGGTTACACGGAAAATGGAATAAATTGCCTAACGGTTTAAACATGTGGTATTCAAAAATGATAGATATCAACATAGTTGATCATTTCACTATAATGCGTTTTTACTTTACTTTAAATACACTAAACATAATTAAAGACAAATATTCAAGAAAGTTTGTAAACAAGCTTCCCTAACAACAGCCATGTGCTTTCATTAGCAACTAAAGACATTTCATTCACCAGATGGCAAGAATGATCTTCGATTTTTTATTATGGCTTCAAATTTAAAATAGTTAATATATAGGTACCAGTGGTTATGGCTCAAATTAGAAACACAAATAAAACTGTAAAATTATTTATTAACTAATACTCTAAGTTTTTATTTGACTATAAATTAAATTATTAAAGTCGCAATTATACCGTTAATATGGATCACATGTGCAACATGTGCAACTTTAAATTCAATTTTTAAAATTACAAAATACAATAAGGTATGTAAATTATTATTAGTAATAGTATTATTTTTATTATTAAGTAATTTATGTTCAAAATTAATATTCTATTCTAAAAAATTACTAATCATAGATCTTCGAGTTCGGAAACCCTACAGTAAATCAATCTCATTTACGAAATATGTGTAAACATGTTCTTAAGAAAATATGGCATTGAATTTGCTAATTGACTTACTTTAATTACGTTCCGTCGATAATCGATTAAACTGTTGAAGAAAATTTTCGTTAACGAAGTCGAATCGAACTGACACGTTATAAAATATTTTAAACTACCTTCAAAAATTGCAAAAACATATGGTTCCACCAAGCTCGCCAGATGACGCGAGTCATTTGAGCAATTTAATACATAATCATAATTATGGCTTAAATTTCTCAATAATTTTGTAAAGGCGAAGATAAATACAAAAGAAAGTTTGCAGCAAGTATAACAAAAATATCTGCTAAAAACTTTATAACTGTCATACTATATAAGATGTATCATATTTAGTAGGTATTTTACAAAATTAACCAATTAATTAACACCAATAACTGACCATCGAAATTGTTTGATTTAAGCCAGGAAAACAACTTCGCTGTGAATGTCCGATTAACCTTCGGGTTAATTTAAAGATTTTACTCTCTAGATTTTTGCGCTGCAGACCTGATGGTCTGTGCAATATTAAAGAAGTGAAAGATTTTGATAGGAATTTAATATGAGGAATATTTATCTCAATTTGTATCTAAATTCAGCAAAGATATCGAGATATCAATACGATATCAAGATGGTACATAGCAGCAGTTCTAGTTACTCCATGTTTAGTTACCAGTGACTTGCCAGTAGATTACTGTTACTTTAATCTTTGTTACGGTAGCTCGAATGTGTCGAGGTGTCTTGATGAGAAGCCTTGTGCTTCTGAACCTTGACTTTAAACACACTACAATCTACCTACTATCAGTTCAGCAGAGAGTGTTACTTGTAATTTTGTTTTGATAGAATTTCATAGTCTTTGCTTTATATATTTGCACTTCTTTTGGAAGATATACAAAACAAATATAATCAAGTTACTAAGTATTCATACGTCGAAAAATTGATTTTGCCAAATTTCTGTAATATAATTAATATCGTGGAATCAAATATACAACCGGCTTGATTTTGACTCAATAGTTCTCGATGTTGTCATTGTTGAGTGTAGCACTCTAATTGTTGTTGTTATTATTGTTATTAAATAGGCCTAAGAGAATAGGGTACAACGTGTTTGTGATTTTCAAGTTTGTAGCTTAGGCCAGGGTTAACGTAAGTTTAACATCGTCAGAGAACAGGTCTATCAACCTAAACTCTTCTGTGGCCGTTGGATGGAACTTCGCACTGGTGTCAGGGACCCCGGAGACTGTTTAGAGCGTTAAATTTTGTTCGGGATAGGAATATTCGTCGAAGACTGAGCTCTACTACCAGTATCCTAACAAACAAAAAATAGAAACATATCTCAGATTGGTCTGCATCCTTCGGGGCACCGGAAAGTGCTCAGGATCATAAAATGGGTATTTTGTAGTTGAAGGAATAGAGCCATTATTAACTTTATTATGATCTCTTCTGCTTTACAGACTGGGGCAAAAAAATAATAATCCCCTAGCGAAATCCCAATAACTTTAATAAAACTCAAAATATCTCTAAGAAATTTTCGGAGCTTCTAGGGGAGGAATTTCTGCGTATATCTTGCAAATTTGATGAAAATATTTTCATTAGTTACGAAATTACAGCATTTCTACGAGAAAAGTGCTAAAATCAATTTTAACAAGGCTTTTCGAAATGTCAGTCGTTCCTTTTAAAGAAAATGACGACCCTGAAAAGGGCCGTTTACTTAAATGGAGGAGTTTAAGCCTGCACTACCTTGTTAGCTACTCCAATAAATGATGCTTAAAATTCGTTCTATGTTAAAATTATTCCCAAATTTTGAAGAAAATGTCCGGTACTTTTGTTTTAAAAAGCCTTGTTAATAATGATTTTAACATTTTTTCCGAAGAAACGCCGTATTTTTGTTACTTCTGAATATATTTCACCAAATTTGCAGGATGTGTGTAGAAATTCCTCCCCTGGAAGCTCCGAAAATTTTGTAAAACTATTTTGAGTTTTGTCCAAGTTATTAAGACTTTTGACAAAAAAATCCTTGTTAAAACTAATTTCGCAATTTTTTCTTAGAAACGCTGTAATATTTTTCCTGCTCAATAGATTTTCATCAAATTTTCAGGATATACGCAGAAATTCCTCTCCTAGACGCTCCGCAAATTTCGTAGAGAAATTTTAAGTTTTCTTAGAGTTATTGAGATCTCGCTAGGGGATTTTTTTTTGCCACAGTCTGTAGGCAAATTAGTATAATTCGGTGCATGGGACATATAATATTTGAGTTATAAAATATTGCAATGTCAAATTAAGTTGAAGTTTTAATTAAAATATCACAACGTCAAGTCTGAAAACTTTAGTAAATGTAATTAAATACATTTAATTTAACGAGATTAAAGTTCAAGTTATCTATTCAAGAAACGCAGTAGTAGCAATTAACAGTTAACAATATACAAGCTCAGTAACATCGACATATTGTGTCGGTTTCAGGGAGATTTAGAGCATTTTAAGTACTAGGTGAAATAAAAATTTATATCTTTTAGGTAGCATTACAAAATTCTTCAGTTCTTATGAAGTACTAAAATTCTACTG
The DNA here is from genome assembly GCA_905160935.1 of Enchytraeus crypticus. Lineage (NCBI taxonomy): Eukaryota > Metazoa > Annelida > Clitellata > Enchytraeida > Enchytraeidae > Enchytraeus > Enchytraeus crypticus. Next base: position 697,822 of record CAJHZI010000893.1, on the reverse strand, counting down.
TTCTAATTTAAAGTGAAACCCTTCAGTTTTAGGGGGATTTAAAAAGGGTCAATTCTAGATGGAATTAGTAAATTGTTGAGTGCTATTTGAAGTTATGATATCTTTCAGATCTAGTTAGAGTGCATGTGCTGTCATAGTTTTGGATAGACTGACTAAATCAGCAGCATACCTTTGCTGTGTCAGAGCCACTGCAGAATAGAACAAACAGTAGCAAATGAAAATAATGAGAACCGCATGCTTGGGCATGACAGAAAACATGCGACAGAGAGAAAGAGATGGTATAGAGAGAGAGAGAGAGAGAGAGAGAGAGAGAGAGAGAGAGTGTGCAAAAGAGGAACACCGATCCCGTAGATGAAGGTGGTAGGAGGATTTAGGAGGCGAGGGTCCTCCCTTTTTTGTCAGCTCCACTTCAGACAGTCTAGCCCCCTCTAATAAGGTCGTGATTTATTTCTGAAGGGAAAATGGTAATGGAAAACTTTGCTAGAAGTAACCAAAGAAGTTCATGACTTTATGTTGAAGGGAAAATTGAAAAATGTGGTAAAGTAAACCAAAAAAGTTTTAGCCCCCCCCCCTCTGCCATAAAAATTCGTGGATCAGCCCCTGGGTGAAAGTTACATAATTTCTAATGCAAATTCCAAATAATTAAAATAAATTATCAGCAAACATAAACTATAAAATATCATTTCTTTTGTATGCATCAAGCACGAATGATACTGTCTCAATAAATAGAAAAATACACATAATTTTCCATCAGCCGATAGATAATCATTCTCGAATTCACAATGCCGAATCAATCACTAAATCAGTCAATATTTAAATAACAATTAGTAAAGTCTATGTAGGGCCTATGTTTTAAGCTTCAAATATCGGCTTAACATATGGTCAACTATAAAAATGGATGGGTTTGAACTTTACTCTTGATCTCCGGGTGGATTTTTTACTTCACCACGCTCAACTGCTTCCATGACATCAATCGCTAGTTTATCTACAGAACCGTTGTGTTTCGTTGACGACTTAGAGTCGCTTCCAACAGTTTCGCATGATTTCGCGACGTTTACATTTTCAGAAACATGATTTCCTCCTCTACTTTTTTTATCACCACTGTCCAATACATCGCAACTTTGGCTTTTAACGTTTTTATCTACACCGTTAGAACTTCGTAAAAATCTTCCATTATCATTGTCATTACTTTCAAGCTCAACAATAGTGCTGCAGTCATCACGGACAAGTACTTCAGCAACAGAAGCGGCAGTGCTGGTATCATCTTGGACGAATGTTTCTGCCGTGGTAGCGCTGTTCTGGGAGCACAGGCTTTCTGTATCGCTGTTAGAGGTCTGACACGATGAATCGGTCGTGACGTCACTGTTGGCCGCGATGACGTCAGAGTTTGTAGATGATGTCACGAGACGGTCCTGCAGGGGGTACCATTGAGCCACTGATCGGCGGGGGTTCTCCAGCATCAACAACCAGTGCTCGCGCCCCCTACCCACCACGTAGCGTGGCCCCACCCCACACACACCCAAAACCTCACTCTTACCCGTGCTGCGTAATAAATATTATATATATATATACATATATATGATTATATATATATATATATATATATATATATATATATATATATATATATATATATATATACAGACTGTGGTATAAAAAAATAATCCCCTAGCGAAATCTCAATAACTTTCAGAAAAATCCAAATATCTTTACGAAATTTACAGGGTTTCTAGGGGAGGAATTTCTGCGTATATCCTGCAAATTTGGTTAAAAAAATTTCAGTAATTACGAATTACAGCATTTCAACAAGAAAAGTGCTAAAATCAATTTTAACAAAGCTTTTTGATATGACAGTCGTTCCTTTTTAAAGAAAATAACGACCTGAATAGGGCCTTTTACTTAAATGGTGGAGGATAAGCCTGCACTACCTTGTTAGCTACTCCAATAAAAGATGCTTAAAATTCGTTCTTCTGTTAAAATTATTCCTAAAGTTTGGAAAAAAATTCCGGTACTTTTGTTTAGATAAGCCTTGATAAAACTGATTTTAACATTTTTTCAGAAGAAATGCTGTATTTTTGTTACCTCTGAATATATTTTCATCAAATTTGCAGGATATATGCAGAAATTCCTCCTCTAGAAGCCCCGAAAATTTTATAAAATTATTTTGAGTTTTGTCCAAGTTATTAAGACTTTTGTTTAAAAAAAGCCTTGTTAAAATTGATTTTTGCACTTTTTTCGTAGAAGCGCTGAGATTTTTTTACTGCTCAATAGATTTTCATCAAATTGGCAGACGATATGCAGAAATTCCTCCTGCAGAAGCTCCAAAAATTTTGTATAATATATTTTGAGTTTTGTTGAAGTTATAGAGATTTCGCTAGGGGATTATTTTTTTTGCTCCAGTCTGTATATATAATATTATATATATAAAATGTTGACAATAAATGATATAATATATACATATATATAATATTATATATAATGTTTAATATATACATTATTTATTATATAAACATACATTATCAATCGTTTTTCAGTAGAAAAGGTACGCATTATATTGCCAACCAATCAATCAATTAGCTGCCAACTTAATGAATTCACGCAAGATAATACTATGCATAAAGAATATAACATAACATAACGGCACACTGGGTCAGGAAGCACAGATGCTTGTTTAAGACCCATTTCCTCCTTCCTCTTCATGGTTATTAGTAATCGTTGCCTATTGATGGCGCATCATTGGCAGCCGGCGCGGATTTAAGAATAACCTTCCATCATCCTGGGATTTTTTCCTTCCTAAGCTTTTACCAACACTCGGTCTTCCAAGGGGGTTACCCATAAATTACTAACCGAGGTCGATGCAGCTTAACTTCGATAATTGACTTGCAACTAAACCAAGTGCGCTTATCCCGCCGTCTAGTGCGCTAATCCCGCCATATATAGGCTACTACTTTCAAATTATATATATTCCATGTACTATATATATATTATATATAATTACAGAGTATATTCATATATTGTTCACATTAAATTTAATATGTTATATATGGTATATAGCAGAGATTAATTGGTTGCCTATGTTTAAATCAAAGTCTCTGACATCATCCTTGTATGAGGAAACTCACCTTAATTAAACCTTTATATCATTATTGTTAAATTAGTTTGTTATACTCTCAGGTTCAAATCAATTAATTTTCTCATCTTGGATTTTTCCTGTCAGTCAAATGATTCAAAGTATATATATTCAATGTATGTATATGCAACTTAGTATCCTGGAATTGAATAGTAGAATTACTAACTTATTCAGATCAGTATACTATACATACATGATATATCAATTAAACAGAATATTTATCAATCAATCAATAAGATTTTAACGTCCGGTCTCTCGCCATAAGGCAATGTCAGGGACGTCTCTTGTAGACTCTATACAAACAGGCGCTAAAACACCGCACGATGACGACTGAGTTCACAGAGACCACACGAAACAGCGAGATCAAAACAGCGCAAGTCCAAAAACCACGGCGTTCGGGTCAAAATTTAAACGTATCATCATCATTTTCCATTAAATCCCTAGTTTAACCAAGTTCAGGACACGAATAGGCCTGATCCATTCGTTTACGTTTTTGTAGCAATTCTGGAGCCTAGGCGCTCACCAACCGAATACCCTTTCTGACTTCGGTGTGGATCTAGTATTATGTCGCCTTCTACGACACGTTCATATCTACACGGTTGGTCTATTCTTCAAACAACCCGGACACAACACGGAGAAAATTTAAAATTTTAAAATTTCACCTAGTACTTGAAATATTGAATAATTGAAACAGAGTTTTATCCACAGAAGTTTTCTACCTGTCTATCTCGAATACTTTAACCACTAGAGACACCTCGTCCACGCTGTTTTGTGGAACGTCGAACACCACGGAGTCGTTAAACACTGGACAGAGAGTGCCCTTGCGCGTCGATGTCCTCCTCTTCTTTATTCTCCGGCCTCGACACATCAGCGTTATCTTCACGTATACACCTGAAATCAATCAATCAATCGATTATAAAGTATCAAATCAATCAAATACATGCTCAGTAAATCATCAAAAACAATCGATTGGTAAATTAACTATTCGACAAATCAATGACAATCAGTCAAACAGAAAAATTAATCAATTGATCAATCATCATCATCGTTATCATCTTCCCATAAAATCTAAGTTTAACAAGGGTCGGGATACGAATAGACTTTCTCCAGTCCTCTCTGTCCCACACAATATCATCAGTCAATCCCCTATAGTCAATTATATATATTATATACATGTATATATATATATATATATATATATATATATATATATATATATATATATATATACACATGTATATATATATATATATATATATATATATATATATACATATATATATATATATCCCCCATATAATCAGTTATATATTTAACCCCCTATAATCAATTGATCAATCAAAATCAATAATCAGCAAATCAATCAATCACTCGCTGAGTAAGACAAAGCAAAAATTTATACTTGAGAAGGTGTGGCAGAAAAATAAACAGTAAGAAATTCTTGATAATTAATTTATAAATCAGCTAATATATTATATTATATAATATATTAAGCAAAATACCGGATGAAGCTGTAGAGGGCGATGTGTCTGTTTGACGGAGGTTTTTAGCTTTCATGATGGTAACAGTGAGTCTACCTGCTGTAGGTAAGTAGCGTAGAGCAAGCATCAGATCTCCTAAGTCCTTACCACACTGCGACAAAAATAAATCATCGGTATGTTAATGAGTCGAGTAGTTAGCGGCGATTTTCTACGATGAGGAATAAAATTATAAGATCCGACATTCTAATGAATATAAGAGGGTTGATACATGGACCTCTGTATATATACATTATATATATATATATATATATATATATATATATATATATATATATATATATATAGATATTATACACAGGTCCATGGTTGATACCATCGTAAGCCAATTGTAGGATGATTTAAATTCTTACCTTACCAGAGCCATGAAATGTGAAATCTTTAATATTTCATTTATAAAATATAATTTCTGTGTTAAGATACTAATCGGCTATATATCGAAAGCCAATTTTAACGTCAGTTTTCAGTCGCGAAAGCACATCAGCGACTGTGCGAGACCAGAGTTCAACCCTCCGTCACGTGATCCATCTAGAGTCGACTAACCGACATGTTATCGGTTCAACCCAACAACAACAACAAGTCAAGTCATCCTCTTGTCGTCTCTGTGCACTCAGTCGTTGCCGTACGGTGCTACGGCGCCTGTTTGTGTAGAGT